>JAANSK020272714.1:0-11523 GCA_011763485.2 Isoetes engelmannii
TGCTGGCATGAAAGTCTCCACTGGCTCTGTCTGTGTGGCGCTGTCTGTGTAGGATGGCTCAACTGGCTCTGTCTGTGGAGCCATCTCCAGATTGGTTGGGGCCGCAGCCTGAGTGACTTGTAAGTCCAGAATAGAGGAATATAGCGCTGTCAAATATGCACACAAGGCACTTCGGTAGAGGAATAGGACAAACAACAAATTTATCAACCAAGTATGAATAGCACAAAGCAAAACCAAATGTCAAAATGCCAACAGACGTCGAAAGCACAAACCATACGGAAAAAAACTTCAATAATCTTTGCCCTAATTTACTTGCGCGTTTATTTTCTATCGCTTTACTTTCTATGGCCTCTTGTATGCCTTTTTGCTAGTTTTTTTTTTTTTTAAATACTCTTGAGCATACACCCAACAATAGGGGGTGTTTTCTACAAGAGATATATCTATGTATGGAATTTTGACATGCACATGAATACTAAAGTATATAGAAGCCCATTTAAATGTTAAGTAAATGTCAATATTTGCCATGACTCTCTAATTGGCATTCTTACCATTATGCTACTTTGGTGCTTTTAGAATATAAATGAACTCATATATGATAGACATCTTTTTAAAGGTAGGATGATGTAGTTAGTATAAGTTATATTTTATGAAAAGCTTTATGACATTAGCGGCTTGTAAAGTTTTATGAGCTCCGTTACTCACTCTCAAGTATAGTCGTACAACGATACAACTGTGAATCCTGAGATGATGTTACGTCTGTATAGTTGTGTTATTCTATCAATTATTAGTTTGATCATTACGTGCCCCTCCATCGGCATTTCATTTCCATGTCAAATTGTATACTGCTCATTGCCAAAGAAAAGATCTTTAGTTCCTTGCGCAAGAAATGTTAGTGAGATCTGGTACTTGAGTCCTACCTTACTGGTTCGTAGCTATTTCCACCTTTAATATGGAATGCAATACATACAATGGGGAGAATTGCAATGCCAGAATGCAAATGATGAATCTAAATTTTGGATGGTACATCATGCATGTTGAAATTGAAGCACGTTGAAACTGTAAAATTGAAATTCTATTAACATTGTATCACCTACTAATACAAATAATCTGCACAATAACTGGTATTGTAGACAGTGTTATTATTATATCCTTGAAACATATGACAGAAAAGAAACCCAGCCAACAGTGACCAAATGGTTTGAATAGAGCAGCCTGCACCTCTTATATTGGTATTCAAATATTGTATAATGAGTAGAAACCCGAGAAGAAAGATGACACCTGTTGATTTTGGAGACTATGGCAGATCGTAATACTCCAAAGGCAAGTTCATGTCTTGTTGTGTCACAATAAGGGAATCAACATTAAGCAGGAGGGAAGGACCTAGAAAATGAGGCAACCTGTAAAAGTAAAAACACATCATGTATAAAATGACATACGTATCTCTTCCAACTCTAGAATCATCTACTTGTATATCATAGAGAATGTAAAAGGTTTGAAACTTAAAACTTAAATTAATCCAAGCAATGTGCGTTGATTTTTGAAACAATAACAAAACCGACTTTTGGTGTCACATAGATCCTCTAGGACTTCGGTGGAACTGTAGAAGGTCCATCAATGCACAACAACTTTAAAAAGACCCTACCAACCTTCAGATATGATAGTGGGCTAGTTGCAGTTCATTCCACCTTATTACGTTGACATGAAAGATGAAGCATTTGGACTTCGCTTGGAAGATTTTGCTGCAAATGAGATATGGGTATTATAGTTAGGTGATAGAGGTGATGCCATGTCTGCTGCATCCAAAGCAGTTCAGGATTTGCTAGAAGGTACATTCCCATTTGGCACAAACTGTCAAACACCTTGCAGGCCTCTTACACACTTCCACATTTGAACATACATGTCTACTAATCTGGTCACCACATCAACATCAAGTTTAACCTTCAATGTACTCATTATTGCATTCTTTGAAAAAAGCCAGGGCCATAACTTTTGTTAAACAGTGCAAATTCTTATGTCTGGTTCTATGTCTTCTTTCTTCCATCTTCGTTAAGCATTCTGGTGCAAGAAATCAATAAAAATCACTACTATGATGCTTGTTCATCTAAGTTCAATTGCATACATTTTATCCTAGCTGGTTGCTTGAGCTACATGTAGGTCAAATACACTCATCGTAGTTTACCAATGGATCTTGCACAACGGAATTTAGAAGTTGAAGTTTAGATTATGTTTCCTTACAACCAAATGTAATATTACTTCATGCGATAGGACGTTCCTTGTTCTAAGTATAGGAATAAGAAAGAGATCTTTTGATGTTGCTTGAAGTGGAAGCATAAATGTGCATCAATCCCAGAAGAAGCAACAAAACTGGCATTCAAGATAAACATCATTTCTCTAAGGCGAGACTACAAGGGTGGTTATGGCACCAGAGTGAGAAAAAGAAATGCTAACCAAGCAACATATTGATTCTTGCCTTCATGGTGTTTACCAACAAATTCAAGCACTCAAGCACCTTATATTCTCATCCATCATAATATTTCCATATTGTGGATCATTATGATAAAGGCCAATTTTTTGTCCTAGCCTGGAAATAAATTTCTGTAGCTCCATAGTCTAATGAGAAAGATTAAGCAAACCAAACTCAATGATTTGTTGCATCCCAAGATCTACAGCTTTATTTAACCAATAACTGTAGGAAGACACACAATAAACACATGAATACAAATTGCAAGAAAAGGCAAAACCTCACCTTAGCAGCCTTGAAATGTTAGCATGATGTAATCCAGTCAAGTTGATGCGGGGGCCTCCGCCCTGAGCATCTATATTGAAGAGATTGGAAGTTAGAAATTGGAGTGCGAAAACCATAGCATAGAATAGAATCGAGGAGTTTAAGCAGTGGGAAAACAGAACGAAAAAGAATCTCTAAGGGACCATAAGAGAAGAAAAACATGAAGTGAATGGCATCATTGCAGCCTGAAGACAGTTTGAAGATTCTACAGGACCGTTGCTATCTGCAGAATCAATGGCATACCAGTAGAAGGCTCAAAGACGCGAAACCATTCCCTGAGCTTGCAAGGTCGACTAGATGCCAGCAAATCGGCAGCTTAATTGTATTTGGCTTCTAGCAGACAGGAACGGATGCTGAAGAAGATAGAAATGGCGATTCAAGTTGCAAACGGCCATGGCGAAATAATGCTTGATCTCCTTCTTGCAAGTGATCCAGACGAATTCGGTGACCAGTGTCACGAACAATACCGCATTCTTTGACGTCTTCGAGATTGGTTTGCCAGTCTCAGTATTAGCATTAGCTCAAACAGAATAGAATAGAACAGAACAGATCAGGGCGAAGGCCAAAGTGATTTAGACTAGCCAATTTAGGCCAGTCATAGGGCATATCCAGTATATATTGGCATATACCCAGCATATACCCTATACCCACGTAAAAACCCAAAAAGTTTCTGATATTTTATTATCATTATATTATTTCTCTAATAAAAAATTATTTACAACCAAGGAATTCCAAGTTCGAATCTAGGAATGGCCCACCAGACTTGGCCATATCGACTTGGATTCCGCAGTACCTCTGCGCCATTCATCTAGAATCCAGCATAACTTTGTTCTTTGCCCCATTCGTTTACACGATAGCAAACACTTCTAGATTGATCTATTTGAATTTTCCTCCCCTTATTTTATTGACGTGCAATGGTATATAGTGAAGGAGGCAATGCTTTCACAACATATCAAGTGGGTGCAATTCTGGCCCCAGAGCCAATATCGCCTTCCTTGCGCTGAATAAAAACACTCGGCATAGCCAATATTGCCTTGCCACGTGGTAAACTTTCTTTCAGCTAATAGGAACAGAGGGCCAGCCTTCCCTGAAAAAATACTGGAGTAGATGTGGTTATGATTGCAGTGAAAGCCCTGTTTTCATATATTCTTTAGCTTGCCAACAGAATGCGTGCAAAGAATGAACCCATGAGGGAAAACTCTGTATATTGAGTACATAGTAGAATACATGTCCAAATATCAAGTAGGTGGACATACTTGTCGTATCAGCAAAGAAATTTTAACTTTACAGAGACAATTCCAACCAACTGTTGGAAGCCAATCTTTCTAATTGCTAAAGGCGTGGAGTGACTGCTTCTTGTCACTAAACATTAGCAACAAATAGAAAAGTAAATTTTCACATTTCCATGCAGATCATAATGCGCCAACATTGATCTTACGATGAGATGGGCTCATATGGATAAGAAAGCCAAGGATGTTGAAGAGCCTCTGCTGCTGAAGGACGGTTTACAGGATTTATTTGTAATAAATATGCCACAAATTCCACAAAGCCTTCATCCCCCATAGGCAATCGATGAGCTAGGGTGGTCTTCTTAGGAATCAAGTACTCCAGCTGATCCGTCTCCTGAATACAACAGACAACCTAAAATGTCAGAATTTTGTACAATATCAAAGTGTATACTAGACACAATTAGACTAATGTCTATAAAACTCGCTTTATATTAAGATACCAAGGAAAAAGGGGGTGAAGTATCTAAACTACTAGACATGCCTAACTTCTCTTTTCCTGATGTGTTCTACTATTATCATCATACGTTATAAAATGTTTCTAGAACTGCTGCTGACAACAAGCATGTACAACACTCTCATTCAAATTTCCCCACTTGCATCTAAATAACAGTCTACAGTGTTTATACCACCAAGGCAATAAACCAGCCATAAAATAACATAAAAGGCTTCACATAATAATGTACCGGATTACGCTCGTAAAGCATGTGGTTCTTCGTAAAGTACTTGTATGAATCGCGGCCCTTAGCAAGCATTTCAGGGTCAATGGGCCCAATGATCCCGATCACCCGTGCAAGCAAACTCGCTAAGGAATCATTTTGGAAAAGCACCTGTAAGAATGTAACATCACTACTTTAACCAAGGGTAGTCATGCAGCATAATATTCCAATCATGGCATACATTACAATCAGAATAACGATGTTAAGGTTAACCAGGAAATTCCAATTTGAATACTTAATTTACACTGTCACATGGAAACACTGATAAACGCTAACTCAAAGGACAGAAAAAGATCTGGGTTAAAATAAAAAGCTTGTACTTCAATCACAAAAAGCTAGGGGAATTGGAGCTACACAGATAACACAGCCAATGACTCAGTAACTTTATGCTTTAATACTTATAATTAGATGTAAATTGCAAACACGGAAGTACATCAGGCAGAAACAAACTTACATTGCCTGTGCACAGCTCAGCCAAGATGCACCCCAGTGACCAAATGTCAATTTTCTGATCATAGGAAAGACCTAAAATAACTTCCGGTGCACGATAAGATCTTGATTGTACATATGAACAAAGATGGTCAGTCTGGAAGCAACTACTTCCAAGATCAATCACCTTGATTTCACAGCGACTGTAACTTTTCACAAGTATGTTCTCTGGCTTCAGGTCACAGTGCATGAGTCCCAATCCATGTAAAAAGTCTAATGCTTCTAGACATTGCCGTGTTATAGACTGCAAGCGTATTAAAAACCCACTTTACAATCAATCATTCTGTATTGTTGAGATGCACGAAAATAATCTTACAATTACAAAACTTAAAGATACCTGTAGGCGTGGCATCGTAAAATATACCTCACCACCAGATTCTCTATTGTATTTGTGAAACTCATACAAGTTTGCCCGTAAAAGCTCACATACAATGAATAGATGTTCCTGCATATCATAATAACCATCAGTCTCATTCATGTATAGCAGCAATGTGTTTCTGATGCAAAAGCATGATGAATTGAAAAACCCTGCCAGAGTATCAGAAAAGCGCAGAACATTGCTCTACATTCAACAAACTTCAATTTGACACTTTTGAGAAAAAAGGAACATACACGATGATAAAAGTAATCATAAAGTCGTAGCAAGTGATGCTTGTCAGCAGGATCATGCCGATTTATATACTTAAGTAGCTTTATCTCATCAAGGCTCTGGTCGAAGAAATCCTTGTTATTTTTTATAATCTTCATGCAGACATCCATTCCAGTGTTTAAATCGTGTGCTTGTATAGCCCTGCTAAATGCTGCAGAACCCAAGTACTCTGTCACATGGTAGCGCCCAGCAATGATGGAATTGATTACCACAGGAAATTCCTTATCTTCCTCAAATCCTGTCCTGCATCGCGACCATTCAATTTAAGTTTAAATCACTAGGTACACAATGTGTTTGGATGCAAGATCAAACGAGACAATATAACAAAGGCATGAAACAAAGGATAATAACCTGTTTTTCCTGTGAACAACTCTTAAATTAAACGTCTCAAATTCTTCCTCGTCTGATTGAAATCTTCGTATGTGCTCTTGCATGGCTGCCATTTCTTCGTCTTCTACAGCTATAGCTTCTGTTGCTTCTTGATTACGAATCATGCCATCCTCCTCATTGCCTTCTTCCTCTCTCTTTTCATGTAGACTTGGAAAGCATGATGGCGGAAGACAAGAATTCTCAGTGTCCCGTGGATTTAAAGGAGACGAATGATTGCTCTTACGTTTCCAGAAGGCCAAAGTATCATCTGGACCATGTGCAAACTCATCAATATCTTCACTTTGTACATCCTTTGTTGAGTCCGCTCTGGAACCTGCTAAATCAGCCGTACTAGATGGTGAAGGGAATGAAAATCCACCAACCTCATTTCTTTGAGCTATTCCATTCTCTCCATTGGTCAACTTTCCCATGTTGCTCTCATCTTCATGCCTGCTGACGGCCCATTTCCTGTGGCCCCATGCCTCGTTATAATACTTCAGTATAGTTTCATGCTCATCTTCTTGGTCGTCATGATGGATGCCGACTTCCCCAATATCATGAGAACTGCTTGTCTGTCCAAATCTCCCTATGGAAGACCCATAATCACCATCAACTTGATGATCCAAGAAGCTCTCTGGATCTCCTTCACTACTTCCACCATTCAAATTTTCCCTTAGCTCACTGCCAAAGTCAGCCACGTCACTATTAATTCCAATGCCAAGAGATCCATGGCGTTCATCATCTACTTCAACTGAATCATCTTCAGTTCTATCTCGATCATGTATAAGCTTTTCATCACCTTCCTCCTCCAAGTATGTTTCTTCTTCTGTGTAACCCTGCCATGCCTGATCTGCTTGCATCAGATTGGCGTCAAGGTTTGATTCGTCATAACTAAAATTTTGGGATTGCGAGCCCATCCTTCCATACATATCTTCAATAAAAATAGCATTTGGATTTTCGTGCTCTTGCTCACCCCCAACATTTCTCACATTTTCATTCATCAGTTTGTAGTATTCTTCTCCACAAAACTGCAATTCAGTATGGTCCTCTTCATACTCCTTATCATGATTTCCTGGGTGAAGTTCCATGCCACTTTTGCCCCTTTCATCATCACTAGGATAATCTATCTCATGAGCCAAAAACCACGCCTCGTCCTCAATAGGTTGTCTATGGTATCCTGGATCCTCGTCATCATCATATGTATCTGATTCCCAGTGATCTTCTAAACACTCAGCAGCAGAAATTTCTACACTCCTTTCAATACCAGTAAATAAACCAAATGTATCCTCTGATATCCCTTGGCTGACTGACCGCCTACAAACCCCTGGGCGCTTGCCTCCTGCACAACCTACAAGAATCAAGCCAAGGAGCTTGGAGCACATCAAACAAACAAAACAATAGCAAGACCATTCAGGTTTTTCATGATTAAAATTACAAAATCATGAATAAGAATCCTTACCTGCAACTGTGGTTTCACCATCTACAAATACTGATGACCCAAGAAAGTCGCCACTTGGATCCACAGCATCAACGGTCGAAACCTGCTGATCTTCCATGATTATGCCCTTACTATCCCTGTGTATTATCTTGACTTCATCGCACGATCTTAACTTAACAGGAGGAAGCCTGGGAAATATTTCTTGTACCTCTGCTTCTGCATCAACCTCACCTTCTGTTGTTTTAGGTATATCTCCTCTTCCCTTTGGTGAGCTTTCACATGCTCTGACTTTGTTAGATAGTTCCAAGCACTCTTCTGGATGTGTCCTAGCAAGATTTTGACTTACTTTCCCAGTGTTACCACGCTGCTGCTCTTGCCCTTCCAAACTTCCAAGTCCAGGGAATCCAGATTCATGGAAAAATGAATGTGAAAATGGCATGCATGTTTTGATAGGTATACCATTTCCTGATCTTCTAAATGTATCCCCAGACTGTCCTCCAGTCTCCTCCGGAAAGAGTTGCAACAACCCAGGATCACTGACTTTATTTTCTGCAAATTTTCCACCACAAATGCCATAATTTTCTTGCACGATAACAGCCTTTTCCAGCTGAATATTTCCATATTCCTGCGGACACTGTTCCTGGTGAACACTTTCCTGGACCTCTGCTACCTTCTTATGCCTCTTTTGCTTACCAACATGTCCATGGGTCACTTCTGCTGGCTGTACGTCTTGGCATTCCCCGAGCTTTTTTATTTCAAATATTTCATCCATCTCCTCATCTGGCATAATCAATATGATACCTTCATCTTCGAAACCACTATCAAATCCTAGCTTCCCGCGGTTATCTTTTGCAACCATGCTTGGACTTCCTCTTACTTCCACATCACTGCAAAAGTCATCTGGATTATCATTGTAAAAATTCTGGACTCTCTCTGAACAATTTGTAGCAGTAAAGACTTCTTGCACCCTTGGAGTAAACTTTCCTGCATTATCACCATTCATCTTTGCCTGAGCTTCTTCAGGTGACGAAAACACAAGATCGTTTTCTACCAATTCCAGCATGCCTTGCTTCTGCTGGGAAGCATTTACTTTGTTAAATTGAAAGCCCTGTTGAAGCCCAAGATTGTTGTCCTGACCCTTCACTTCTTTAACTTCAAATTCCAAGAATGAAGCTGCCTGGAACACATCCATATTGTTTGCCTTCCATTGTAAACCATTTCTCTTCTTTTCCAGATTCGCCTGCTCTTGTGATGCTTTCATTCTTAAGCGCTGCAATTCCATGTCCATATAAACCATTTCCGTATCCAATGATCCATTCTCAACAAGATTTGCTTTCTCCTGTGCTGATAGTTGAAGGGTTAGATCATCACTATCCCAGTCGTCTACAACAGGCCAGGAAAACCCTGCAGTCACTTGCTGCCTGGCACTGATCTCAGATCTCAGAGCAGCTTCTGCCTTTGTGAAATGATGCCGATGAAGGAAATCTAGGATGGACCTAATAGTATCTCCCATTTTAGTGGTTGCCTGTTGTCCCCCAAGGGCAGCAGGATTTCTAGAACTTTGATGACTAACTTCTATATAATCCCGTCCAGTGTTCTGCCAATATGATCAAACTACGATTGCCAATAATGACCTTGTATGTTGTAGCATGACTTTGAGTACCTTGGGCATAGTAACTAAATAAGTGATCTTCTTCTAATGCAGGTTGTTCTGCATCTTCAAAAGGTTCCATTCTTGTGGAAGATATCCTTTCTTTCCTAAAGCTCTGTTTGGGGATGCTTTTTGAAGCTGGTAGAAGCAGTAAGAGGTTGCTTCGGTCCCCTGGAAAGTCCCATTTATAGAACAAAACAAGACTTGACCTAAAAAATCGGAGGTAGAAAACTGGAGCTCTTGTCAGAAACTAGAACACATGGTATTCAGGATTCCGCCTCCAATACCACCATAAACAATCTTTTAATCACTAGGGCAGGCCACAATCAACTTGACTTAGCTGAGCTCCAAAATGAAACGAAAGGCTCAAATAAAAAATTAAAAGCAAGAAGCAGAAAACAGAACTTCCCCCTTCAAAAATACTCGATTTTGCAGAGGGAGCTGAAATACGCCATCTTTCCTGGTTCGTCTGCCATCCAAAGTGTTCCAAACAAGGCGTGATAGTTTTGAGTCCAGGCAAAATGAATGGACTAATACAAATTCTAAACAAAAATAAAGGGCAATAAGCTCCAAATCAAGCCGCCATTGCAGCGCCGGAGAGCTAAAAATAAGGAGAAATGGATTAACTTGAAGAAATGAAGAACTGAAGCTCCATCAAAGCCACGATTCGCTCTATCATCGAGATCATCATACCCAAAAATACAATTGAATCGGCTCACACGTGTTCCTTGGGGCGGAGATGCTGCCCCGCTATACGAGACAAGATCGGAGTCGCATACGACACGCGCCGCCGTATATGGTACCCGGTTAACATACGGAGTAGAAAAAAGCTTCGGATTTAAATAACATTATTTAATGCGATTTCGAAAATATACTTGGTTTAACATTTATGGAAAATGGTCTGCCGTCTGAACAGATCTGGACGGCTAGATTTCTGAGGCAGAGGCGTGCGGAAGATCGAGGCCGTGCAACGCACGGGGAGCGAAGAAGGCGACAAAGGAGCGGGATAACAGTGATTTTTGTCTGGATTGCGTATGTTTAAACTTGGCCGTTTAATGAGGCGACACGTGGATTGGACGGCATCCAAGGGATGTTCTTTTTTACTTATGGTTCACATTGTTTGGCCAATTTACATGGTCAACATTTATGTGGCCTTTGCATTGTGTTTCTCTTTAGCTTTAGGTAGGGCTATGCTTCCTTTGCAATCAACCATTGCTTCTTCAATGCTTGGTGAATGAATGCTTTGCTTTCATTTTCTCTCAGGCAATTCATGCTTTCACTTGGTTCGTTTTCTCTCCCACAGTTCCCTTCAAACATGTTCCTCGTGTATGGGTTTCCTTTGACGACAGCCTCGGAGTTTCTCTGATCTTTTGCAAGTACTGCAATTTCGCCCCGTTCATATATTCCCTTTCTCCTCTCCTTCACAAAATCATCTTGCTGACGTAGTGGGACCCTATATGTCATAAGAGTCCCAATAAATCATATCCTTCACCTCTTTTTTTAACCACAATATGGATCATGTATTGAACCCGACAATAAGGATGATCCTCAGCAAGTGCATGGGATTAACTCTTATTCCTTTTAATTGGCTTCAAATGCATGAACGTAGTTTTATTATAATAAAAGCAACAACTATGTTACCTACATTAATTGTCTACAGTGTATGCATCTTGCCTCGACGAGATTTTATTCCTTGGTATTTTTACCCCAACAATATTATATGTAAAAATTCAATGGTGATTGAATATTCAACATTGTCGTCATTGCAAGTTTGTGTATGTTTGGGATATCCAGATGCCAATTCCGTGTCCATGGGATACGACATGTGCATGCGAAGGATGATAAACAAACCTCATGTCGGGTTTCTATTCATCTCAATGGATTCTTATATTTGTTTATGGTGGAGAGTGGATAGCTGCACACCTGCAAGCCGCCCATGGTAAAAAACAATCCCGTAGGGTTTTTTGTTCATCTTAATAGATTTTTATGTTGGTTGAGAGTGGATAGGCGCACACCTGCAAGCTACCCACGAAAATACAAACCCTCGTCCAATCACTTCATAGGGTGAGGATAATATTACCCTGGTTTGGGTGATCCCGGAGGTGTTAATTCCGGCCTCCGGGATCACCCCCAATTT
>JAANSK020272725.1:0-11523 GCA_011763485.2 Isoetes engelmannii
TCCTTTGGAAACTTCAGGCCATATTTCTACAATGGAGTTCAGTACGACTGTGATGATTTGGGCCATCTCGGTGTATAATGTATTGTGTGCATTAGTAATCCACCGGTACTCATTCTTATGCGCTTGAATGTATAGCGTATTATGCCAACTTGAATGTGACCTCCATTTCCTCCTTTTCTCTCTTTTAAGATTTCTGGCCTGCATGCAATTGTCCTTTCGGCTCCACTATCTAAAATCATAAGATCATCATTGTTAATCTTATTAGAGCAAGAAAAAACTTTATGTAATCTTACCTCCTCAACTTCTTCAACATCTCCTTCCTCGAGATGCACTTCTTCTGCCATGTTGGCTTCTAGATTTGCTTGCCTTCCTCTTTCCCTTCCTTTGTTATTGAAGTTTCCCCTATTTCCTTTGCCTCTGCCCCTTCCAGAATTCTTAGGAGTTGAGCAGTTAGATGTATAGTGTCCCCTTCCCCCACAATTATAACAATTTATTTCCTTTGTCATGTTAGGACAATTAAGTTTCAAGTGCCCATACTGATTGCACGCATCACAGGGCCCTATCTTACCTCCAGAATCTGATTTCCCCTTTCCTTTGGTAAATAAAACTTGAGCAGCCTCATCTTCTTCAAGTACTCTGGTCTGCTCCAGTTCTGTTTTTAACATACGTTCAGCTTCCATCCTCGTCCTAGCAAGACTTCTTATGAAGATTGATACATTCCCTAAGCCTGCTACTGACCGAGAAATTGCAAGCACTTGCTGCTGCTGAGAATAGACAACACCTGCACCTTCCAAGTCTGCCACAATGTTATCAAAGTTTTGAAAAAATTCAGTAACATTGTCCTTATCATGAAATTTAAGTCTCCTCATCTCATTTTCCAAGACATCTCTTTGAGAAGATGTCTTCTCTTCATAAGTCATAAGCATATAGTTCCACATTTCTCTTGGATGCATCCCTCTTAATTTCAAAACTATGCTTGAGCTTACCTTGCTCATGATGATCCCTTGAGCCTCTCTTACCTTTGCCATGTTTACCCCTGTTCTTCCTCTAGATGTCAAGCTTGTTTCTCTAGCCTGCACCCCAACAGTACCTCCTTCATTTGTAGATGAACTTCCTTCACCTGTAGCAGCATCAGCAACACTGGTTCTATTGACAGAACCTTTAGGAAGAACGTTTTCTTCATTTCCTTCAATGATCTCCCACAAATCCTCCACCTCTAGGACGTGTCTCACCTTCTCTTTCCAAACTTGGGACCCTGAGTCTCCCTTAAAAACATCAATTGCACTGAGCAAACCAGCACCAAACCTGCTTGCCATTGATCTTAACCTGCTCTGATACCACTGTTAGAAAATTATCAAAGCAAATACTTGTTTCCAACTTTACTTTCACTTTTCAATATTTCTAGATAATCACAATATCTAAATTCAATCATTCCATCATGATTACATCATGTAAACATCCATTTGACATTTCAAACTATCTAATCTCAATATTCAATCCACAAACTTATCATTTCAAGATTGAACTTCTACCATTATTTTATTGCAACATTGAACCATTACAATAATCGTAATAAACACTATTCATTTTGGTACTGAATAGTCTATTGTAGCATCGTGCCCTAAACAGAAAAACACAGACCTGTATGCATCTTCAACAATCTCGATTCTATTCAGAGTATATGTACAAAACAAATCACCTTATTTTATAGATATGATCCGGCAGGTAAGCGGACCGAATGCAGGTTTCTAAACACTGCCATGAATCCCTGGTGATGCCGGATTCGACCGCTTCTGTTCCCTCCAAAGTCATGGACGAAGTTTTCAACCTTCTAAAAATTCACGCTGCGTATAAATATTTCTTTACTCTAGGTTAATAACTTAAATAACCTAAGCACTTTAACCAGATCCTCAAAACAGAAATATTGTCTTGAGCAGAGATGTGACTTCCTTCGAAGATGTCTTATATAGGCCAACAACAATAGGGAATGCAAAGGATCAAAATAAACAAAATAATGATAAGACTGTTCATGATGGAAAAGAAATGGTGCCAAGTACTGAAGACTCGGACAGTGATAAAGAAGATGATGACAGGTCAGATATTGATAATAATTCTGATGATGAAAACACCACTAGAGAAACCGATGATACTTCACATAATGCAAGAGAAGTTGAAGCACAAAAAAATAAACCTGTAAAGAGGAGAAAAACTGAAAGTGAGAGATTGCAGGAAGGAATGCATGTAGACACAGAAATCTATGGAAGGAAAGAAGATGGAAGAAGCATCAGATTTGAAAAAAGAACAGAAGAGGCTCTCATGATCACTGAAACAGGTGTTCCTGAGAATTTTGAAGATGCAATAAATTGTCTGGAATCTGAAAACTAGAAAAGGGCAATGGAAGAGGAAATAGAATCCTTCCAAAGGACTTCTACTTATGAGGAAGTAGATCTGCCAAAGGGGAAGCAGTCAATGGGAAACAAATGGGGTTTTAAGCTCAAAACAAATGCTGATGGAACACCTAAATACAAAGCAAGGTTAGTAGCTCAAGGGTATTCCCAAAAGAAAGGTATAGACTTTGATGAAACATTCTCACCCGTGGTAAAGTTAAATAGCATAAGGATGATTATTGCCATTGCAAATGCACTTAATATTGATTTACATCATATGGATGTTTGTACAACATTTTTGAATGCAGATTTGAAGGAGGAAGTCTACATGAATCAAACTCAGGGCTTTGAGAAGGGAAAAAGAAGAGTTTGGAAACTAAAAAGGCTGTTCATGGCCTGAAACAATCACCAAGAGAATGGTATTTTTGCATAGACAATTTCTTAAGGGAACAAGGGTTTAAAAAATTAGCAAATGATGGAATGTTTACTTGTTGCAAAAGGAAGGAAAGTTTTGTATAATGGCGATCTATGTAGACGATTGTGTCATTGCTGCTAATGATGCAGGTTTGTTACATGAGTCAAAGGAAATGCTAAAGGGGAGATATAAAATGACAGATCTAGGTGAGTTGTCAAATTTTTTGGGAATTGAAGCCAAAAGGGACAAGGAACACCATACCATCTCATTATGTCAGAGTAAGTATATTGATACAATGTTAAAAAGATTTAACATGGAGGAACGTAATACAGTGAAAGCCCCAGTATTACCAGGTTGCAAACTATCAAAATCCATGTGCCCTAAGACCGAGAAAGAAGTACAAGAGATGTCAAACATTCCGTATAGGCAGCTAGTTGGAAGCCTTCTATTTGTAGCAAACAATACAAGGCCTGATATAGCCTTTATTGTAAATGTGGTGAGCAGATTTAATAGCAACCCAGGATATGGACATTGGTTGATAGCCAAAAAGGTGCTGAGATATCTCAAGGCTACAAAAAAGAAAGGAATTGTGTATTGTTCAAACAATTTAAAGCTGAAATGTTACACAGATGCAGATTGGTGTGGTGATATAGATGAGAGGAAATCAACCGCAGGCTACATTTTGATGTTAGGAGGAGCTCTCATCAGTTGGAGAAGCAAAAAGCAAACAGCTATAGCATTGTCTACAACAGAATCTGAATATGCTGCTACTACCTCGGCTGCCAAAGAAATCATATGGACAAGAAGATTTTTGGAGGAACGAGGAGTTATGCAAGAAGGTAGTACAGAATTACTATGTGACAATCAAAGTTGTATAGCAATGACCAAGAATCCAGTGTTGCACAAAAGAACTAAACATATTGAGATGGAGATGCACTACATAAGAGATATGGAAAGCAAAGGATATATTGAATTGAAGTATGTTAAATCTGAATATCAACTGGCAGACTTGTTGACTAAGACACTAAGTTGCAAAAGATATCAGAAATTGACAGGTCTGTTGAATTGCACAGATACTACAAATTATGATCTGAAAGGGGAATGTAGGAAGTGATGAATAATTTTGTTCATATCATAATTTGTGATGTTCATGATTTTACAGAAGTTCTCGACCTAAAGAGCATAGGAGCTTAACAGAGAAAATACCTAGGGTTGAAGTTTCTATGTGATCATGTTGTAAATAAGCAGGTGTGTACATAGCAGACAAGATTCCCAAGTGAGAAGATCTTCAAGGGGAACTATGTCATTAGTTAAACCATTGGAAATTTTGAGTTAAGATATTCAATGGTTAAAGTGCTTAGGTTATTTAAGTTATTAACCTAGAGTAAAGAAGTATTTATACGCAGGGTGAATTTTTAGAAGGTTGAAAACTTCGTCCATGGTTTTGGAGGGAACAGAAGCGGTCGAATCCGGCATCACCAGAGATTCATGGCAGTGTTTAGAAACCTGCATTCGGTCCGGCTTACCTGCCGGATCATATCTAAAATAAGATGAATTGTTTTGTACATATACTCTGAATAGAATCGAGATTGTTGAAGACGCATACAGGTCTGTGTTTTTCTGTTTAGGGCACGATGCTATAGTAGACTATTCAGTACCAAATGAATAGTGTTTATTATGATTAATGTAATGGTTCAATCTTGCAATAAAATAATGGTGGAAGTTCAATCTTGAAATAATAAGTTTGTGGATTGAATATTGAGATTAGATAGTTTGAAATGTCTAATGGGTGTTTACATGATCTAATCATGATGGAATGATTGAATTTGGATATTGTGATTATCCAGGAATATTGAAAAGTGAAAGTAAAGTTGAAAACAAGTATTTGCTTTGATAATTTTCTAACACTCGCTTCTGTCTTTTCATCGCTTACTACGGGCGCTCGCTTCTCTCTCTCCATGCTGGGTCTGGCTCCTTTCCACGTGTAGGACTCCAAACTTCTTGTTGGGATTCAATGATTCCTTTGGATGGCCCTAGTTTTTTTATTTTGCTAAAAACAAGCGATTAGGATGGGGTTAGCGATTAGGATGGAGGGAGAATGACTTCTTCCAGAAACCTTCATGTCGTAGATGTATATACTTAAACTAGAAAAATAAAAAACTAGACAGAACCGAAGAATGGCAAAAACTACACCAAAACAAAACTACTCTTCACACCTAAACTAGGAAAATAAAAAACTAGCCAGAGCAGAGCGGAAGAATGGCAAAAATTACACGAAAACAAAACTTCCCGTGAAGGGAATGGCTTCGCCCGGGTTTGAACCGGAGACCTTCAGTGTGTTAGACTGACGTGATAACCAACTACACCACGAAACCAGATGTGTTGAACAGATGGAACAGAACTAATGTCAACACTTCTATGATTACGAGTTTGTCTTCTCGTATGCTGGCGGCAACACTTTGCCCTACTCCGCGGATTCTCGGTTTTCAAAGAAGAATGGATTCGGAGTGGGCATGTAGCTCATGCACATTTCTTAATCCTCCAATATCCCCTGCTTGTCAAATATGTCTTGAAGCAAGGCATTCTCACTCTCACAATCCACCTCAAGAAATCGTAGTTCTTCGCTGGAATTGTTCTGTGTGTACATTTGCCAATGAAAAGCTTGGCAATTGCCAGATGTGTGGGGCAGAAAGAGCTGCGGATGAAGAGGCACCTCGGTCGGATTCTACCTTCAAACCCTTGAGGTCTACAAGTATGAAACGGAAAGCTCCTGATGCAGCTTCTGATTCGAAGGAAAACGTGGCCTCAGAAGAAAGCAAGCCAGAGAAGCAGGACCCTAACTTCTTTCTCAAACAATTACATATGGAGAGAGTCTCTAGGCAAATGGAGTCTGATTCTAGCCCAGGTAAGCATCCTTAACTAAAGGCCTTTTAGCAAGTTTGATTCTTTTTAATCAGTTCAAATCCCTGGAGGTTGAAAATGTATTGCTTATTTGGTTACCTCTAGTTGAATCAAAGGAAGCAGTGGCATCTGTGCCTCAAATAGTTTTTTTAACATACAACGTATGGTTTCGTGAGGATCTTGAGATGCGTGCTAGAATGAGTGCTATTGGGGATCTCATTTTACAACATCAACCACATGTGATCTGTTTCCAGGTTACTTTCTTTTGAGTAAATGATATTAGTGATTAAGGAAACCCTTGGTATTCATATTTCATGTTGTCTACTGTAGCATAAACAACATTCTGAAGTTCCATGGAAAAATTCTTCTGGAATATGAAAATAAAGGCATCCAATAATGATTGAACTATTATTTCCTCAATAATGAGTAAACTCTCTCACTTTCTTGATTTGAAGCGTCTATCTGATTCCATCAGAATGTTCATTGCAGGAAGTGACTCCTAACATATACAATATTTTTCAAGAATCAAGCTGGTGGGGTAATTACAAGTGTTCTGTTACACCAGAGTTTGCATTGAAGCGGGCTTACTTCTGTATCCAGGTTTGAGGGCATTCTTATTTGTGCAAGAAATTATGTCAAAAGTTTTAACATTTTACCATTGCTTGTGTGGTCCTCAGTTAAGCAAGCTTCCTGTAGCCGCATTTTATCGCAATCCCTTTCGAAACTCGGTAATGGGAAGAGAGCTTTGTCTGGCTGATTTGAATGTGGGAGATAATGTACAGTTAGTTGTGGCAACAACACATTTGGAAAGTCCATGCCCTGCACCTCCCACATGGAATCAGATGTATAGTTCGGAGCGTGTTTTTCAAGCAAATGAAGCCATTAAACTTCTTAAAGATTTTCCAAATGTCATCTACGGAGGAGACATGAATTGGGACGACAAGTTAGATGGCCCTCCCCCACTTGAAACAGACTGGTTTGACTCATGGCTCAAGCTTCGCCCTGACCAGGTGCAATTTTCTATATTTTTGGCTTCTTTCTTTATCATCGAATTTGTTTGACTTATGTTTTCCTTTTAATTACAGCCGGGATTGACATATGATACTCGTACAAATCAGATGCTGGCCGGAAACCGGACTTTGCAGAAGCGCTTGGATAGGATATTTTGTCACTTAAATGATTTTAATGTTGAGAGCATTGATATGGTTGGGACCAGTCCAATTGCAGGTTTAACATATCAGAAAGAGAAGTCAATCAGAAAGCAAAAACAGCTCATTACTCTACCAGTTTTACCAAGTGATCACTATGGTCTCCTGTTGAAGTTAGCAAAAAAGATCCCTGTTCCATGAATGAAGAAGAGAGGAGATGCTCAACACCATAGCTCCTCATATGAAAGTATACGTGGCTAAATATTGGCTAAGGATATTTTCGCTTTTTTGTTGTGTTGATGTGATCAGGTTTGAGAAGGAACAACACTGAGTTATGAACTCTATTTTCGTTTTGGGCTGACCAATCTTCTGAGTGAAGTTGGCGGCTTTTACAGATTAGAAGTTTTTTCTGGTCAGCTGTAGAAATGAAATTTAGAGAATGTAAATATGTACCTTTTAGTGGCTTTTTGAGGTGAAATTTCTGCTTCAAGTGGATGAACTAATTTGCTAAGTCAACTGATCACTCGCAAGCTCATTTCATCAACATGTTTCTTTTTTCCTTTCTTTTTGTGCAAAATGACAGAATCCAAAATGAGAGAACCCATATGCCACAAAAAGGACAACCTCAATCAGATTTAGTGTGCTTTCAAAAACTTGACATCTAAAGAAAAGTTCATAGACCAGAAATTTAAAACTTGGGAGGTAAAAACCGGCAACAACTTAATCGCTTTTAGAAGAGGTTTATGGTTTATGGTCTCCTCCATTATAGTCGAAAGTGTGCATCCATCAGCGAGACGAATAGATTTACTCTTCATCGACAGGTCTCTCATGGCCGGCCAATACCATACCAGTCAATCTGCTTTGAGTTCCTTGCGTTATGATAACAAGCTTTCGCCATCACTGCCGCCTGTTATCAGACGATTCTTTCCTCATATCGCATGGAAATGGGGTAAAATGGTATGGTTTCTGTAGTCCCCTGCGTTTTAATTTTTGAAATATGGCGTTGCCTGATATGATGACAATACATAGGTTTCTTGAGGAGTTTAACAAACTATGTGAGATGGGGTTCTTGGAGGATGCATTAGAAGCTGCAGAGATTATGCAACAGCAAGGAATTTTTATGACAAGAAACAGCGCATACTCCCTTCTACAGGAAGCTGAGAAAAGAAAATCCTTAGAATGCGGTCAAAGGCTTCGGTCTCTTATTTTTCACAGGTTGGATAGAATTTCTGTTCTAGGCGATCATCTCATACGGATTTTTTCTTGCCATAGGAGTTTGTATGAAGCTAATTTGGCATTTGATGCAATAGAGAAACCAACTTCATACACATGGGCTGCAATCATTTTAACAAATGCTAAGCTGGGGCAATGCTGTACGGCTCTTGACTTGTACCACAGAATGCACATATTGGAAATAAGAACTGATGCATATACATATGTTGCTGTCCTCAAGTCTTGCATGATGAAAAAATTGCTGTTTTATGGAAGGATTATACATGCTGAGGGCATTATTAACAAACTCCAATTGGATGACGTGATGGGGTGCGCCCTCGTCCATATGTATGCTATGTGCGAAGTCTTAGGAGATGCATGCGAAGTTTTTGACAGATTGGTTAATCAAAATGTGGTAATTTGGAATTCAATCATTTCGGGATATGCTCTGTGTGGAAGTAGCCATTTGGCAGTAGAATATTTTGAAAAAATGCGAAGGGAAGGCGTAAAGCCAAATTTGGTATCATGGAATGCAGTTTTGAGTGGATATGTTGAGCATGGGGACGATCAACTAGCCTTACAATGTTTTGATAAAATGCAACAGGAAGGCATAGAGCCAGATAAAGTGACATTTTATAGCATCTTAAAAGCATGTGCCAATATGAGAGCAGTTGAGCTGGGCAGGATCATCCATGGGCTGATAAGTAAAAGCAGATGTCATTTAGATATCTCTATTGGAAGTACATTGATCCATATGTATGCCACTTGTGGGCATTTAAATGAAGCATGCATAGTCTTTAGTAGGTTGTTTGAGAGAGATGTTATTTCTTTCAATGCAATGATCACAGCATATTCCATGAATGGAAGTACCCTTCAGGCCAAAACATGCTTTGAGAAAATGCAACATGAAGGCATAAAAGCAAACATCGAATCGTGGAATGCACTAATTGGAGGATATTCTCAGCATGATGACACAGCTCATCTAGCTCTAGAATGCTTTGAAACTATGCAAGAGGCCGAAATGATGCCAAACAATATCACATTTGTAAACATCGTGAAAGCATGCGCAGTTGTTGGACTAAAAGAGAAGGGAAAGCTCGTTCATGTGCAGATCATGAAATCTATGATCCAGTTGGATGTTGTTTTGGGGAGTGCCTTGGTAGATATGTATGCAAAATGTGGAAGTTTAGATGATGCATACACCATCTTCCAGTGTATGAAGTATCGAAATATAATCACCTGGAATACCATGATTGCAGGATACAGTCAGAATGGGCAAGGTCCAGTGGCTGAGAAATATCTTGTTTTAATGCAGCAAGAAGGTATAATGCCAAATGTTGCCTCATGGAATGCCATAATTGCAGGATATTCCCAGCATGGAGAAGGAATGCTTGCTTTGCAATGTTTCAACAAGATGCAAGAAAGCATCAAGCCAAGTGAAGCCACATATTTAAGTGTCCTCAAAGCATGCGCGGTGATGGGTGCAACTCAACAAGGTAGATTAATTCACGAACAAATCACAAAGTGCAGATCACAGTTAGATACTACTGTGGGAAACATTCTTCTTGATATGTATGCCAAATGTGGTTGCTTGGATGAAGCTTACAAAGTTTTCGACAAAATGTCGAGTCGGGACATGGTATCATGGAATACAATGGTTGCTGGATTTGCCCAGCATGGGGATGGCCCTTCATGTGTACAATTTTTTGAAAAAATGGAAAGAGAGGGTCTAAATCCAGATGAAGCCTCATTTGCTAGCATCCTCATTTCGTGCAGCCGAGCAGGCCTGGTTGATGAGGGCCACTGGTTTTTTAAATTAATGACAAATTGTTATGGTATTATGCCAGTTAACTCTCATTTGAATTGTATGGTGGACTTGCTGAGCCGTGCAGGTTCCCTTTGGGAGGCCGAAGCTTTACTTCAGTCCTTTGTACAAACTAATATCACAGGTTGGACAAGTTTGCTTTCTGCTTGTAGAACACATGATAATAAGGAAGTAGGCAGCCGCTGCTTTGATCAGATTGTCTGTTGATATTTTTCCCCATCAAATGTAAGAAGATGCAGCACTGAGCCTTTTGGGCATTCAATATAACCACTTCCCATTGATGTTGCGGTTGTCCCACATTGCACTATCATTATCAGGGTTTGTTAACTTTGTCAAAGTGCCACCTTCTCTAGGTAAACTGTAAACCGTAAACAAGCAAAGAAAAAAATAGTGGTTTTAAAGGCTCTTTCAATTCTAAAAGCTTGTACCCATCAACCACTATATATATGTGATCATAAAATGATGAGCATGGTATGAAAGTCAAACAGCATAGTATGTCTAATCTCTTTGATGCGCTTGAATATATACATAACGTAATGCACTAGGCTTCGTGATAGACATCAACCGAATCTATGCAGATCAAACTTGCCAGCACTGACATGCTTCTTTTGTTTCCTTTGCAATGGAGCCATCTATATCAATTCCATAGAACCTGCTTAGGTGCCAAGTTAGTGCTATTATAGTAATTCCTAGGAAATTGGTACTTTTGCATGCACGTATAGACATACTTTTTTTGTTCACTTAGCAATGGAGCCATCTATATCAACTCCATAGAACCTACTTAGGTACCAAGTTAGTGCTATAGTACTTAATCCTAAGAGGTTGGTACTTTTGCATGCATGAGTTAGAAGGGTACCACTTATATTCTGTAGTGATGTTACCTAACTCCATATTAGCCCAAGACATCGATCCCACTAGTCTACAATCCACAATTCAGGTAAGGTCGAAGAATAGCCACATAGTATCTCCCAATGAAAGGTTTTCTACAAGAGGCTTATAAATGGAATGATAACAATGTGCAAGCTTACTCGAGCTTTCAGATCTGCTTTTGAGCTTATCTTCTCTAATCTAATTGTTTTTATTTTTTGGCAAATTTTAAAAATGCCCCTAGTTTTTTGCAAAATTGCGAAAATGCCCCTATTTTAGGGGTATTTTTGGTTAAATGACCATAACTTTTTTCTGATGATCCAAATAACAATGTGTCCTTCGGGCAGATTATAGATGAGGATGATATCTTCCCATCAAATCTAAAAATCTGAATCGAAATCTAGAATCTTAAGTTATGATTACGACTTGTTTGTGTCTAAGATTTAACATAGCTTGCGATTTCAGACTCCGATTCGGGTGATTTTAACTTTGCCAGGAAGATATCATCCTCGTCTAAATTCATCTGAAGGGAACATTCTTATTTGAATTATGAGAAAAAAATTATGCTATTTTACCAAAATTAAAAATACCTTTAATGCACAAGCTTTTTTTTTTTTTTCTTTTTTTTTTGTTAACCGAAGGTTGGAGGGATGTCCAGCCCACCCGCCCTTAGCTGCCCCTGCATCCCTTTCAATCCTGCTACTACAGGAGGAGGGCTAGCCAAACCTCTATACCCACTTCTTTACAGGATCTACTCCGGGGCCGGAG
>JAANSK020272736.1:0-11522 GCA_011763485.2 Isoetes engelmannii
AGGCAGGGTAAATAACGGACATGGTCATGTCTAAATCAGCATCAAAACACAAAAAAAAAAAAGTCCACTTTCAAGTCCATGAAAATAGCGTGTATTTTTTTGGGATGGCTACGAATGGGTTAACCATGAGGCTGTTACAGCCAATAAATGGGCGAGCCCGGAGGGGCGAGCCCATTTACGGGCTGTAACAGCCAAGCAAGGGTGGTTGACCCCTTTAACCGGCAGGATCGCCCAATCTTAACCCCTTTAACCGGCAGGATCACCCAATCTTACATGCCATAGCTGGATTATCCCACCCAAACCTACATCCAGAGCAGATTATCAGCACCCATAGCTGAAACCAAAGCAACTCCAGGGATTTAGAATAAGGCTGGAGCTGTTTTTGGCCTGTCACACGGTTGGCACCAACGGTGGAGATGGAGTGGATCATGAATCCTACCGGTTAAAACATGATAAAGACCAGATATGCCATGGACATACCTATGGTTTAAACGTGACCACGTCCTATATTTACGACGCTCTCGTTGATATATTATTGAACCAAAATGTAGGAGAAAATGCATGGTCGTATTGACGTTGGGCATCATCTAGGGTACCAATTAGCCACGTTTTATAATTAAGTATAAGTTCTAAGTACTAAGGGTCCCTCGAAGTGTATTATTGTATGCCGATATACATACTTCGTGTAAGTCAACTTTGGCTATATCTTTGGATATTTGGTTTTCAATGGTTATATGTTTGAATAGGCATTTCAATATTTGGCTTTCAACCTTATCTTTAACACCGGATTCAAACTCTAGTACTTCTAAATGACAAACATAAGCTTAAATACTTCTCATATACAATGGTAGACAATGCATCAATCTTTAGTATCATTCTTTCACATCTCATCACAACTTATAGATACATCTATTTGTTGATATTATTATTTCACATCTTGCCAAAAGTTGTAGATGCTTTTATACACAATGACGCACAAGCCAACAATATTCTAATTACGTAATTTCACAATCTTAGAATAGTGAACATCTTAGTGTGAGTAAAAAATTATGTGACATTTGACCTTTCTTTTTGTTTAATGATTGCGAAACATGCAAAAACTTATAGTTGTGTTTGTGACATATGTGAGCATATCCTTTATAAATCTAGATGCCATTGTGACTAATCTCATAAATCTAGATGCCATTGTTTTTTTTAGCAGGGTTGCCTAACCCGACCTCACTTAAACCGAGCGATTCTAGGCTATCCACGTGTCCAACCATGTCGCCATTTTTTAATTTCAGCCATCAGATCTCTTATTTTCGAATCTGACGGTCATGAAAAATAGATAATCTGTGGAAATTACTTTCCCTCTTCTCCGACTATGGCTATGGCGCGATGCTCCAAGCCCTTTGCTTCTCACGCCCTTCTTTCTAAGGAATGGAGAGGTATGTAATCAGGTTTTTCTTATAAGGTTCATTCTCTTAAATCTTTGATTCATGCTTCTGTTGTTCGAGCTGTTCCTCGGTTATCCGACCTTGGGTTTCTTCTTTCCTTTTGCTTAAGAAAAATTCATGCTTCCAAAGGTTTGGCTGAGCCCCTTGCCGGGTTATATGGCGTCCATTGCCCTTACGAGCTCTGGGGTCACCTCTATTTCCTCTGTACGGTAAGCTTTTTAGCAGGAAATCGGCTCTTACAAAACTGAACGAGCAGCTTTCAAGCGGTGACCAGATATCTGCTCTCCAAATTGTGACCAGTCTACAAGGCCGCATTGATGGATTCCCAGCCTTTGGTGCTGCAAGGTAGGTCCGTCCTTCCACCATTTCACCTAAGACTTAAATCTGAGCAGTTTTTGAATATTCAATTCGAACAATTCGCCTCATTTTGTATAACTTCAATCGCAGGCTCCATATAGGGACTATACCCTTGAAGAATTAAAGCTAAATGGCATAGAAACATCAAAGTTTCTCTCTCCTGTAGATTCTACACTTGGTGGAATCAGAAGAAACCTGCAACTGGCTGTTGTGGCTGGAACCCTAGTTGCTTGGCAAACTTTTGACATCAGTCAAGACTCAATTGTTCTTCACTGTAGTGTTTCTTCTTTTTCTAGCCACCTTGGATCAGGTAGTTGTGCCATATTTTTCTATCCGCTAGTAGTTTGAATGGCTAAGAAGTCTATTTCAAATTCAGATCTTAAATGGAGGTGGCATTGAGGCAGTTCTGCTTGACACCATTGGTCGGGTTCTTAGTCAAAGATATCGTGATAAAGTGTCACGGGTAAAGGATCTGTTAGACTGAAAAACAAGTTAATTACTCATCATAATAGCAGGATTAGTGTGGTTCTTCGCTCACATTATGGCCCTTCAGTCAGATGGAGCTAGAAAATGTGATTTGTCTGTATTATTATACTTTCTACTTGTGCGAGCCAGACTCTGTTAGCTCAAGGAAAAATAATACATTGCTGCCTCTTGTAGAATGATTCCAGATCTAGCATAATTGTTAGTACTGCACTTGTAGATCTGTATGGAAAATTAGGTAACTTATGGAGTGCACAAAAAGTATTTGATGACATGGCAAAACGGAATGTTGTCTCTTCGACTGCCCTTATTTCGGCATATGCTCAACATGGTGTTGGTAATGAAGCACTTAAGCTCTTCAATGAAATGCAGGAAGAAGATGTGATGCCAGATAAGATGAGTTTAGTTACACTAATGTCTGCATGTAGCCATATTGGATTGATTCACGAGGGTATTTATTTGTTTGTATCAATGGATGATATCCATGGTCTTCTGCCAAGCCAAGAGCATTACCATTGTCTTATTGACCTGCTTGGAAGGGCAGGATGGCTAGATGAAGCTGAGAATCTAATTGCTAGCACACAATTCAAGCCCATGAACACAACATGGATGCCATTTCTCAGTGCATGCAACACTTTTGTCGATATTGAGAAGGGGAATCGTGCAGCAGAATGTCTGTTTGATTTGGATCCAAATAATGCCATACCATATATTTTGCTGGCAAATCTCTATGCCACTGCTGAAGGCTATGCAACTGCAAAAGCTTGATCCATATCCTCTAGAAATGGACAAGTAAGGACATGTCAAGACATTGTTATTATCATGACCATCTTGAGACATTTTCATGACTTTAAGAAAAAGGGGCATTCAAAAAGGGGTTTCTTTGCAGCTTAATTCTGGACCATGATAACTAGAATTATGTCATGCCAAACTTACAGAAGACTTTGGGGCACGTGTAGTAAGCATAAAGCTTTTCTCTCTCCAAAATTAATCTTCTGGTCATTCAATATGGGCTCTGTAATGGTAAGAGTACTGGATCCACGGTTGCTCATGTTAACCATTCTGGATGTTATGATTGGAAGGAAAGCCTCCATGATCCTTCTGCTGTGATTATTCATTTTTCGATCTGGAATCCTAGGCAAAAGAACATTAAAGATATGAAATGGTGAACAACATAGGAGAAATATTACTAACATGTTTAGCAGGGTGCCATGGATCTCGTTCTGCTGGGAGTTAGAACCCTAGTTGCCAGCTTTACGCAGAGATGCAAAGATGCAAGGCTTTGATGGCAGCCATTTTTCAGAAACTGGATGTCTGGCAGAAATCATTCGTATGCAAGAGTCAAAACTAAAAGATGGGTTTTGCATTGCCAAATTTGTTGGAAAACGCGGTTCTTATAATCAGGTTCGAATGAATTTCCATCTGAAAACATTGGAGCTATGTCTCATTTTGTAGTTGCTGCCATGAAAGGCTTAAGTATCTGATGATTGCTAAATGAGTTTGATACTTAGATTTACTTCTGTATGCATTTCTCTGAACATTATCTATTCTCTCTGTAGCAGTTTCTTTCTCTCTATATTAGCGTTGTGCAGCCCTAGCTTAATTGTTTTCTAGATAGAAAAGACCAAGGATAGAATAGAATAAGTGAACCAGCTTTATATGCAAACAGTATTGCCATGCAGGATTGTTGCAAATTTGTCAAGGAATTCAAAAGGTGTACTCAACAAAACATTTGAGAATATCTTTCCAGATATAAGATGAGCTAAATGATGACATCAAATTAATTCTTGATCAGTTCATTAAATTTGAATTCAGGTAGTCTCAATTATTCTGTAGTCTCACTTGCTCCACATTTGATCTTCCTGTAGACTGCCGTTATAAACTATAGACTCATCCTTTTGTTAATATTTGTTCATGATTATTTGAAACGGCAGAGGCTAAAACAATATGTCAGATTCTTTTAACAAGGTAAATAATGAGTTACGAATATAGACATCTGCTGTCTAGCAGGAGAAGGACCCATTTTAGTTTCCTAAGGAAGGAGGAACTTTGGAATGAAAAATAGATATATCAAATGCTTGACATGCGGTACATAATGGAAGATATTGAAGAACTTCTGTTAACATTTTGCTTAGCTCCTTCCTGATAAACTGATGGCCTTTAGAATGGTGTTAGAATCTTGAACAATATGACAAAAGCAGGCAATTGTCAGTTGCTGCTTAGACAGATAGGTTACATTATTCAAATTTAAAAAATATACAATCAGGTGGTTTGCATCCTTCTTGCAAGCGATTGCTAGTTGTTGCTTGAACAAATAGGTTATGTTATTCAAGTTTGAACAATACACGATCAGGTGATTTGCATCCTTGTTAGATGTTGAAAGATGTGATGATGGAGATAATGTGATCCCAATAACAAGTGCCTATGCATACAGAGATAATTGAATATGTTCCAGTAGTCAAACTCTATTTTCCATGTCTTGATAACTCTTATGGGTTGTCCCAACAAGAAACAATAGATATGTGAACTAGATTATTAATTCCCCATGCTTGAAAATAGGAATTTTGTATAGAAGGTTTAACCATGAAATGCCAAGAGGTAATCCGACCTGTTTGGCCACTACTACAGCACTGACTGGTGATTAATAACTCCTGGAAAAATAGTCTCTGTTAATATAATGATGATTCCCATAGCAGAATATGCTAACTCCGTTGCTCATAGCAGGAGATGCTGGCACTAGCACTTTTGAAACCATGTCCCCATTAGCAACAATGCGTGCCAGCAAGAATATGTGAGCAGATGGCTACACATTACAAGCGTTGCAAGAAGAGTCATGTGGGAGCCCATCTCATGGACTATCTAATGTTCTGATATGATGATTAGTTGCTATGCCCAACTACAGCCAGGTCTAAAGCCATTTCCCATGAATTGTCAGCTTATCCATCTCTCCCAGCATTTCATGATCATTGGCATGGATTTTCTGCAAGAAACTTGAGGCTTTGTAGCTTCCTCTAGCATGAACATTAGGTGAATGATATATCTTTCACCTAATGCAACTCCCAAAACTGTAACAAATCCTATTCCATTTCTGGACCTTATTTTCCAAAGAAATAGTTTAAAAGATAAGTTCAGGCCATAATAGTGTAAAAGATAAGTTCGGAGTCCAAGAAAATGTTCAGGATACTCTCTTCCGGTGGGGTTTGCTATGACTGCTTTGGATTCTCTAAAAAAGGCATGGAAAACAATCCAAACCCAGAGCAACTGTGTCAAAACATGCATCTGAAGAATACCTGTTGAAATTAGAGCTTGAAAATCATTCAGGGAATACCATTATCAATTCTCTCAGATGCTATTTATCTCCATTTGATAATTACAGGGTCTCAAGTGGCTCAGAGCTAAGCCCCCAACATCATTTTGTCCGCTCAGAGGTAATCACGTTATTTAGTATTCTGTGGTTCTTAGTGTTTAATTTCAAGTGCCTGCTGCTCAGAGATAGACAATGTTATTTTGCAAGACTTTGATGGAAATAAAGTGATCAACGAATACTTTAGGGAATGCAAGATTGGAGATGGAATTATGGAAAAGTGGTAAGAACAGGAGCCAAGATATCAGTAGTTTTTGGAACACTTTATAAACGTTGTTATTAATTAATTAGGTTGGTTTGTAGTTTCTAGAAATCTTGAGATGACATTAACATCTTTGATTGGCAAAAAGCATCAAGTCTTGCAGCAGCAACGGACTTAGACGACATTGATTATCTTGAGAAGGGCCAGATTCCACCAAAGGTGCATTGCAATGTGATTAAGTTCTTTCAAATCATGTTTTTGTATAGATAGACACCCGCTGATTGTAGGTTTGTGATTTTGCATAGGTGAAGGTTTTGTGACGAGACCCAATTTGTTCAAATCCGGCAAGGTATAATTCTCTTCTATTTAAGATCACCATGTTTGCTCATTATGAAGCTGCATCAATTGGTATTTGAGAATTAGCAGAGCTTAGATGATGGACATGAATTGTTATTCTTCAATTCTCATCACTAGAATCTCGCCCAAAGTCCCCAAATTCTGTGCGCAGGTAAAGCTACAATTTTGCTCAACTTGCAACGAAAAATATTGGTCAAGTGTTTGGATTTTGCTGGGGTTTTGATGCAGATGTAGCGATGGCGAGGGTTACAGGTGAAACCCGCTGATGATATGGTGGTGTGCATTCCTTGAAAGAACCCTCCACAAACTGGCCTTCATACGCCAATGCAATATGGACAAACGACGAAACTATGGTCTCTTATGTAATGCAGAACCTCTATGGCTGCACCTCCTCAAACAAACATGAAGAATTCGATAGGCATCATGTTGTCTCTCACCTTTTTCCCCAAATCTCATATCCAAGAACAGGTGATTTAGAAAAGTTCATATGGATATTCTCTGTTTTTATTTCTACTTCTCTAAGTGTTAGATTTTAGATCTGTGAAAATGCCAGCCCCGAATGCATTCATGTTAAATATTTGCAATAGTTTGCACAATTTTTTTTGTCGAGACGGATGTTTCAGTGGAGATATATAGAGAATGTTTTGGTTTTATGGCATTTATTTATGTTGTGCAAGTAAAAGATAAATTAATGGAATGTGATGAATGGTTCTAACATCTTGGTTATATGTTTCAGGCTATGGGTAAGACTAGGAAGCCTGAGCGTGATTTTAAAGGCAGTCCTTACCTTCCAATTTATGTCATGCTTCTTGTGAGTACATAAATAAGTTTATGTATGCCTCTGTATGGCCTGTAAAGTTAATAGCGAATTTACAACAACTTGCTTCCCTTCCAATTTATGTCATGCTTCTTGTGAGTACATAAATAAGTTTATGTATGCCTCTGTATGGCCTGTAAAGTTAATAGCGAAATTACAACAACTTGATTCCCTTTGGTTTAACAAAAGGAAGGAAAGGATATTTCACATGGGATCCTATCCTCAGTGTACGTTCTGCAAACTTTTGTCCTTTGCGACGACTAAGTGGTCGTGGCTTCATGCAGCACAGCCGTTACTATCAATATTACTACCAATATGAGCACTAGAATTAGAGCTATATATTCTAACTTGCCTTAAAGCCAATCATCACCTCCTCTTGCCCACGTCTAATTTGCTGCAATTTTTATGATGCACAGGTAGTTTATGAAGGGAGGCGTCCAACTGTTTACCTACGTGATATCCCATCAGGGGGCATGCCTTTTTGGCCTCCTGAATGTTTGCACTATAGAGGAATCTTTGGTGTCATGGAAAAAATTGTTAGATAGGTTTGTCCTTTGGCACTTCCATTTTTTAGGCTTATGTGTGACACTTAAGCTGCTGCTTGTGTGTGACAGAAAGGGGCCTTCTAGTTAGGGGCAGGTAGGTGTAAATGCAGTAGTTGCAATGGTTGTTCCAACAGTATGTTGCTAAACTCCATGAATGCTTCTTGTTAATGCAAATAAATATCTTGGATATATATGTGGCTTTTGTACCAAATAACAAAGCAGTAGAGCAGGGATAGGTTCAGTATTTCTGGCGTTTTATACTCCAAATGTATTTTACGTATAATACGACACTATTTTGAGCAAAAATACGTCAAAAATAATTCCGGTGTCGAAATTTTTTCGCGCACCCGAAAACCACAGTTTCGCGTGCCCGAAACCATTTGCGCGCACGCGAATTTGGCTTTCGTGCACGCGAAATCGTTTATGTTCGAGCACTCGAAATTGAAGCTTCGCGTGCCCGAAAATTTTTTCGCGTGCCCGTACTTCATTTTTTGGGCACGCGAAAAATTTGAATTTTGGGTGCACGAAATGGAAGCTTCGGGCACCCGAAAGCGACTTCGAGTGCGCGAAATTCAGTTTTCGGGCACGCGGAAATTTTGTAGTTGTTCCAACGCATTCTGTTTTGCAAAAATTGAGCTGGTCCTTGAAAAAATGAGTTGGTCCCCGAGTATCTCGGCCTCGAGAACACCCAACTCGGCTGCCATTAATGAAACCCTTCCAAATTGGCACTATGGTTTTTAAACTTAGCTTGATGGTCTCCGCTCCGCTTCTTAAACCCAGTCCCAAGCCGTCTGTAGATGAGGGCAAAGGACTAAACAATGCTCCACCGTCTCTGGATGAAGACCACAACAGGGATACAGAGGGCTCACCCCTGGCCCGAACCTGCTCACCCGGGCATTCTCCCAGATACAACGGTGCACCACCTGCCATAGGAGCACCCTGACCTTCGGGAGGGAAGGGTACTCCACGTCCAAATCCAGACTGAGCGCCAGCAGGAGCCTGGAAGCTGCAGGGACCACTTATCAGACAGAGGCAAAGTGTCATGGATGACTAACGTGCGGTAGGCAGACCGCACGAAGCACGCAACATCAACATCGGGATGAACCTTCCAAGCCCGCACCACCACGTTCCCCTGAAGCAATACTGGTATGTGCAGCGGAATACAACGGGCCACCTGCTCCCAAGTAGTCCAGTCACTGGCTCTCAGGCCAAACCGCACTCGGAAGGACTCCCATGATGCAATCTGGCCATCCCAATACCAATCCTCCAGAGTGAGCATCCCCGCCCGCCTCCAGCGGGCTGCGTTCGGGCATGCAAAGTGGCGGCCAGAGGCAATTGCTCTCGAGGCAGAGGTACCCACAAGAAGGGTGAAGAGTGATGATCCACCGTGGCAGGATCCAGCTGGAACAGTACCCGCACGTGCTCCCACGCCCGCAACACCCTGGTGAGGAAGGGGGATGCATGCGGGAAAGGCTTGAGCCCATACAACAATGCCCACGACAACTCCACATGCACAGTAGGCTTCCCAAACGCCACACAGTGGCGGAGGGACTGCAACAGCAGTACCGCCCCAGGTGAGGACGCTCCATCCTGCAAAATACTCCACACGAACTTGGAGACCAGCACCTTGCTGTGCAATGCTAAATCCATCCTCCCGGGGGCGGAGACACTTCCACCACGCCACTTTAACCACTGCCCCCCATCATCTCCGCCCCACACAAAGTTCCGGACCATCCTATCCAACACTTGCATCTTCCCCTCCGGAGCTAGCATGGCAGACGCCATGTATATATGTGTGCTACAGAGTACCGACTTGGCCACAGTGATCCTCCCTGCCATCGACAGTTTACTGCCTTTCCACCAGTTAAGATGCTTCTGCAGTCCCTGCAGAATCTCATCCCATACCCGGCCTATGGAGATACCCCCTCCAAAGGGAATACCCAGTAGCTTCGTACACGCATTGCCTGGGAGTACCTTCCACGGAAAAATGGACAGGCAAGGGAGAGGCGGAGTCAACAAGGCCCATAATGCAGAGCACTTTCCCCAGTTTAGGAGGATACCCGAGGCCAAAGAAAAGGTGTCGATCAGCCCCTTCACATTCCGCAGATTCCTCTCCTCTGCCACCATAAAGAGGAAGGTCTCGTCAGCAAATTGGTTAATGATCTGTTGACTGCCATCTTGCATCTGAAGCCCATCCACCACGCCTTCTTCCACAACAGCCAGAAGCAACTGGGACAAGGCTTCTGCCACAATCATGAACAAGAACGGTGCTAGAGGGCACTCCTGACGCACCCCTCTGCCCAAAGAGAAGAAGGCCGAGGGCTCACCCTGACACACTACTGTAGCTCGGGCCGACCTATGTAGCTTCATGACGGTCTCTGTGAACTGTGGGCCACAGCCTAAGGCTGACATCATGGCAGACAAGAACTCCCAGCGGACACTGTCGTATGCTTTGGCGAAATCAAGCTTCAAATATGCAATGCCTTGCCCTATTTTCCTGGCCCAATACAGGCCTTCATATGATGCCGCCACATTCGTCAAAATGTTCCTTCCGGGGACAAACCCAGACTGAACCCTGCTGATGGAGGAGGACAACACCGGCTTCAGCTTCTCTGCCAAGGCTTTCGCAATGATCTTGTACACAGAAGATAACAAGGAAATAGGCCTCCAGTCACTAATGGTGGAAGGCTGCTTCACCTTAGGGATGAGGGAGATGCATGCGGTATTCAAGATCCGATCAAGTTGCGAGGACTGCAGCAGTTCAAGATAAACTTGATACACCGACTCACCGGCCCACTCCCAATAGGTCTGGAAGAATTCAACCGGAATGCCATCCAGCCTCCCTCGAGATCCTCCCTCGAGAGTTGCTGCTCAGGATCTCACGCTGTTGAGGAGAAATGGAAGGCTTGACCCGCCAAAACAAGCTCCTGCATCTCCTGCTCATAGGAAGCGCCTGCTGTGCAAAAAAACCGGAGAAATGGGTGTGCACATACCTCTGCAACTCAACAGGGTCCTCCAACGTCCGACCATCGGGCAAGGCAAGAACGCCATAGATGCCTATACCGCCTCTGCCTGGTTGCTTGAAAGAATACAGATGAACTCGTATCCCCTTCCTTCAACCAGGTGAGACCTGCCTTCACACGTGCCTCCCAAACCTTAACCTGCTCCAGAGCATTGATACGCTGCAGCACAACATTCTCCCTGACGCCATCCAAAGGGAGCACTCGAAGCCTCTCCAACTCCTGATAAACGGCATGCAGCTCCTGCCGCTCCTGCTGTACCCGCTGCCTCCCAAACTCCTTGGCAAAGCGCTTCACTCTAGCAAGAGCCGCCACCATACCAGCCATACCACCCTGAGAGGCAAAAGTGTCCAACCACACAGCTTGGCACCGCGCCGAGAACTCTAAATCCTTCAACAGCCGGGTGTTTAAACGAAACACCATCCTAGAGGGCCGAGGAATAACACCACCTCGCCCTTACACCAACTGAGAGTAATGGTCAGAGATCGAGGAGGCCAAAACATTCTGCATGCGCAAAGAAGGTGCAGCATCCAAAGCAATAGGAGACCCATAACACCGATCATGCCTCACATACGCGCGGCCTGCCCCAAGCTGCCAATTGCAATAGGTGAAAGACAAATCACCTGGAACCTCCACCATAGCCACGTCCTACAACAGAGATGACCACTGCTCCTTCTCAAAGTCCTGCACCACCTGCATGCCCTGGCCAGTGCAATCCGCCACTCCCTCCACCATATTGAAGTCCCCTAATAGCAACCACGCAACCTGCAAACCCCATAGGCTGCGCAACTTGTGCCTGATAGTGACCCACAACGCCCCTCGTCGAGACGACTGATTCAGAGCATATACATTGACAATCCCCCCCTCCTGACCACCCTCTAGCCACTTAATGATCGTCCAACGACCAAACTTATCCGCTGCAGAGTACGTGACCTGTACGT
>JAANSK020272747.1:0-11521 GCA_011763485.2 Isoetes engelmannii
AAAAAACCCCCCCCCCCCCCCCCCCATTATCGCCCAGTCTCAATTCGGAGGTGGTGCCCGCCCGTTCGGATGGAGGCGATCAGGCCGAACAATGTTGGCGAGAGGGGACATCCTTGGCGTACTCCGATACTGCTATTCACCGACTGCCCTGTGGGTGTTAGGCGTCCGGAGCACGTCTCATACAACCTATAGATCGCATTCTGCAAGTCCAGTGGCGTGCCGAGCCCTTGCAACTTGGTCCACAGCTTGTCGCGGGGCACCGTGTTAAAGGCCTTCGCAAAGTCAACAAAGCAGCAGTAGAGGTCCCGGCGACGGTTCCTGCTATCCTCAATGATCGCTCACAGTGCGAACAAATGATCAATGGTGGAATGCCCAGGCCGAAATCTTGCATGAGTGAGAGCCCGAACCCCTGAGGCCTCTGCCTATATATGGTCGTGCGTTGCTCAATAATAGTAGCTAGGAGTTTCGCAAAGAGCGAGCTGACCATTATGGTGCGGTAGTTAGTCGGTCAATTTGGGTCGCCAGTCTTGTATACTCTGCTACAGGTCCAGTGTGGCGGGAGGCCATCTCGCAGTGCGCTGTTGAACATTGCTGCTAACACAGTCACAATCCCCGGCCCGACCCACTTGAAGAGCTCTGCTTGCATGCCATCGAGATCTGCTGCCTTTCCGTTGGCGAGGCGCTGGAGGCCCATTACTACGTAGGCCTCCATGATTGTCAAGAGCAATCCCGTCTGTGAGGGCACTGGTGCCCCTCTACCCAGGGGGTCATACATATAGCTGTTGCAGCAACTGAATTCACTGCTCAGCAGCGATGCCTCCCTGAGGCTGTTGTGTTCTCCTGAGCACCTCTCTCCAGAAGCTCCTGGGGTGACGGTCCAGGAGGTAAAACATTTGGTTCTGTCGCTTTGCCAAGTACCTGGCCTTCTTGTACTTGAGGAATCCGCGGTACTGAGAGATGGCCTGGGGGCGTGAGGCGGGACTAGTGACACCACGGAGTTGGCGCTTCATCTCGCGGCACTCGTCATCACGATTTGGGGGGGGGGCTGAGAAGTGGAGGTCTTGCCTTGCCTGTGCACGCATCCTGGCCCGAAGCATGTCTTTGCGGCTTCTGTGAGCACTCGGGTTAGGTGGACGCTCTGCTGCTGTAATGTGGGAAGCTGCAATATCTCCGTGAGGCCCTATTCAATCGTCCGAGCGTGGTTGTCCGCTAGGTCGTAATCTAGGCGCAGCGGTGGCAACGGAGGCGTCGAGCGTACATTCGCACGGGGCATCTGCAAAGCTATGCTAAAAAGGAGGGCCGATGGTCGGAGAGAAATGTTTGATAGGCTATCGTGATAAATTACCTGGAGGAATTCTTAATCACTTTGATTTGTCCTATTTGGAGACTGTTCATGCAGTTACATGTGCTATGGTTGAGAATATAGATTAAAATGTAAGAATAGACGCGTCCATATCACGACAAACAATTGGTGGGACATGGTGTTAGAAGAGTTTATATAGGTAACTCAGTAGACAAGGAAACCACATGCTAGACAGAGAACAAAAAGGACTAGAGAAGTTGGGGGCATATGCTCCCTTGTAGTGGGGTCAATTCTCGGTCCTTAAAAATGGGGGTGGGTTTTGCAATTTAAAATGGGGGGTGCAACATTTGACATAAAATATGCGTACTTGTAGACATGGCCAAATTGTCCGCGGGATGCCGACATCAGCGGGTCGAGGTTGATTCTTCGACATACCAACGAGGAGACAAAAATAATGCCCCTCTTTTTACCTTCTTTTCTACTTCCAAAAACATGGGTCCACGTCGGACGCTGACGTGTCTTACCCGCCGTACATATACCCGTACAGGTGGCGTTGACGACACAATGTACACGAGTTTCGAGCGGAGAAAGGAATTGCTTTGGCGGCGCCTGCGTTTCCAAAATTATGAACGCCTCATTTAAATATTAATATTTTATATTTTTGACATAAAAATGGAAAATGAAAATATGCCAATCAGAGTATCCACCAATGGCATGCCGCTAAAATTTATTTACAAAATCCCAACGGCGTTTTCACACCTTAAACCCGTTTCGAAATAACCCTCAATTAACCCGTTTCGAAATAACCCTCAATTATTCATATTATATTTGACGCCCTGGGCGTTGCAATAAACGGTAACGGTACAGCCACGTCTACTCAGGACAAATCTAAGCCGTCTAGATTTTACCGGGCGGCACTCTGAGACACACTGAGAGAGACTGATAGTAGCGCTTCTTGAAAACTAAGGGTGCATTACTGAGTAGGAAAACATCAAATCCGGCGCCGATTCTAGCCTTTTAGGCACAAAAAGGATGTGATGATCCGGGCAGACAATGCATGAACACAATGCCCCTGTTTTTCCAGTCAGATCTACCCTTTTTTGAGCCCCAAAACTGCCGGAAATGATCATACGAAGGTGGACGATGAAGTATTTGATGGGTTTTGAAGAAAGGGGCCTTGTTAGCTGTAATCTGAGACCTGTTGGCTTCCGAATCGGCAATGGATGTATCGGGTGGAGCATGGAGTCTTGTTTTGGGCAGGGATTGAAGTAACCGACTAAGCAATTGGTTCAGTCTGAGGTGAGGTTGAGGAAATTTGGGGTTTTTGGAAAAGATTGCTTGATTTTGCGTGTGGGCTTTGCAAGACCAGATGGGGATTTTGATTATCATGATTTAGCCACAAGTGAAAATGCTGGTGATCTATTCTATTCCTTCTCATAGGCTTTATTCGCATTTTCTCAACATACTAATATAGTCCATCAAAGATTTAGTTTGTCCGGTAATCTCGCTATTAACCGATTTTTAGATGCGTCTAATCTCCCTTGCTTTACTCTCAATTAAACAATCAAATCGATAATTAAAAAATACTCCTCCTTTTGCTAGCAGTCTGCAACGGGCCACATTTATGGCTGAGCAGGATCCCAGCTTGAAGCATGAGTGGGGTTTCATAGCCTAGTAGGTGTCTGATCCCGTGGTGTTCCATGTTTGCAAAGTAAGACATTTGATACCCTTCTATATCTGCATAGCGAGTCCGTTTTAATGGCCTGTTGTCCGTTTGAGCTCTTATCTGGCTAACAAACACAAGACGTTAAAGACCCAGATAAGATAAGCAGCATATCAAGGTTAAGGTGACAATTTTTTTGTTTCCCTGGTGTTAGTCTTTATCTCAAAGTTTGTAGAACCTTACTTTCTGTTAGGATGACTATTATGCTATGTTATCTCTTGCTTTCTGGTAGGATGACTATTATGCTGTTTCATGCAAAAAGTACCAAAGCGTGGAGTTGCTTGATTGCATCTGATATTCAAATAATGGGTGATGCATCAAGGCTTTCTAACTTTTAAGCCATTTTCTCGGATTCAATCCATAGTATATACAGTACCTGGAGTAACTCCTGCTCACCTTATTCTTTGCAAATTGCCTATTTGCCTTAGCTAGGGCTCTTCCTGCCAACATTCGAAAAATGGTTCTTTACTTACTACAGAATCGTCATTTTTGCTATCATAGAATCATCACCAAAATTTATGTGCTATAAGAGTTGCATGCAACTTATCTCTTGTTTGGTCTGCTGCTAACTCCATTTTGGTTCTCAAGCACAGTAAATTGTCATTTTCAAACTGCTGCCTACTTTTTGGAATGCAGGCGAAAACTGAATCCGCATTATTTTGGGAATTAAGTATTGCTGTCCTGTGTATTGATTACTGATTGTTTGTTTCAGCTACTTTAGTTTGATATCAATGGAAGCTAATAATTCTTTTATTCAGACATACAATGGAGCAAAATCTCGAACATCAATCAATTGGAGATATGGGAGCAGGAAAAGGTCGTTGGAAGCCAAGTGATGACCAGCTCCGAGTACTTATGAAGCTTTTTGAAGAGGAAGTCGGTACTATTAACAAGCAAAGGATTAAGGAAATCACTGCAGAACTTAGCCAACAAGGGCACATTACAGAAGCAAATGTTCATAACTGGTTTCACAATAGAAAGGCCCGAGCAAAGAGAAAACAGGTAAGTGTCCAGAGAGATGGTGAATCAGAGGTTGATACAGATGTTGAGTCTTCTAAAGGCAAACGGCCTAAGTCAGAGCAGGATGAAGAGAATCTTGAAAATGGGAAAGTTTTTCTGAGTAGCCATCGTAATGGAGTGAGCCCAGATATGAAGTTCTCGTTTAAGGAGGTTCAACAATCAGACCCTTCTGATGTCTTGGTCCAAGATGGTAAGCATTTGTCCTTGTCAAAAGCAGCACAAGCTCAATAACTACATCTATTTGATTTCTTAGAAAAATACATCTGCTTAGGTCAAAATTCTGATGTTAAAGGAGTTTTAACATAATGTACAGCAGAGTATCGAAAACCAATTAAATTCGTTTCAAGTTCACTAAATCTGAAGAGCCGAGTTTCTGAGAGTCCGACGCCAGCAGAGTGTCGAATTGTAAAGTTGAAGGCTGAAGAAACTAGTCAACAGGGAAATACCCAGGAGTACTACAAAACAGGGTATGGTAATTTGTGTATCTTCTTACATCAGGATTCCATTCAATAATGTTGTTTTTTAAATAAACAGAAGGTCACAAGATCCTGGGCACCTGATGAGGAGATCGGATCCGGATATGACTCCTGATGCTTGGAGAATGAATTTGTATTCTTCAAAACAACCGTACAGAGCTGAAAACGAGTACCAAAACCACGATCTTTCCACCACTGATTCTGTAGAGAGGACCAGTGATTCTAAGACAATAACTGATGACGCTTCTACTGAAAGTGAGGACATAGAAGAGGAAGTAAATAAAAGTAAAAGCTGGACCAAAGAAGGGATGACTATGATTGGAAGGAGACAAAGGGAACAGAAACGTACTAATCGGAGAGAGAATGCTGATAGAAGAGACCGTATCCGTAATATCTTGAATAACATGAGGACAAGTTCAGATACTTATGACCGAGACCTCAAGGCTCTTTTTATTGAGATTGTTAATAGATTGGGCATTGCCACTGCAAGAAGTATCCTTGATGGTTTTACACCTGATGTTCGTACTCCACAAAATCTGAATCTGCGGTCATCTCCCTGTCAATCAACTAGCTCAGCATCCTGCTCCTCTACTCCCTCTCTTCCATCAGAAAAATCTAGAAGCTCATTGTCCCACTCACCTTCACATCAAGCTGGACACAAGAGAATGCAAACTCACACATCTAACTATACCATCAGAATTGTTCAAAGGCCTAATCCATCATCATCTGATATTGTCCCTAAACACAAAGCTAAATCTAGGAATAATGCTGCATTACAGAAATTGGATCACTCGCTTTCTTGTCCAACCTTGAATCAAAGATCGCGAGGAATGGCTTGCCAAGACCATGCTAAAAATTGGGAAGCATCACCTCAGCATGGACCAGAGGTCTCACCCTTATTCAGAGGAAAAACGCATCAGGCTATTGGTTCACGTGATCCATCTACTGGCAGTGATGAACCATTTACCACAGGACCTGTATTGCATAGTGCACCTTGTAGGTTGGATATTGACATTGATCCTCCCACCTCAGATAAAGACGACTACAGAATTGTTTGGTCAGACAAAAACAGGGAGAGAGAAATGGAGGATTATGAGAAGGAAGATAACATCCTTGAAGTGAAAGATCCATACAGAAGGGATGATGTGCTCTCAAGGTCAGAGAGGAGGGAAAGACTGGCAAAGCTCAGAATGGATGGTTCTGACTGTGACAGAACTACAGTGAGAGTTGTAGATGGGAAACCTATAGGGGCGAATGGAAGCTGGTGGAACTCGCTTTTGCGGTATTCTGCATTGCTGTTTCTTGACATCTCCATTCCTCATATTGCACTCCAACCAGAAGATGGCATTGCTAAAATTCGAGAGTATATGGACACAAAGTTTGACTATAATGGAGGTCCAATTGATGACAACTATTTAAAAAAGCAGATAGCTCGATCTTTAAATTTCAAGCGTCATAAAGTAATGCGCTTGATTGAACAGGGAGGGAAAAGACCAGAGGATGTTTCAGAAGATCAATGGGATGCATTAACAAGGTACTGGTCTGACCCCAGAAGACGTGAAAAATCAGAGAGACAGCGGGCCGCGCTTAAGGCTTTGTCCATAAATGGTGGTGTGCATGGGGAAGCCAGACAAATAGAATCAACACAATCAAATTGAGGTTAGATAGAAGATAATAGAGCAGCTGCATGTGAAACTTGGAAATATCATTCCAATATCAATGATCATGCAGTGGAATTTAATTGCATCTATTATCAAGGCAGGCATATTGTGGGACAACAGACCTCTTGCTGTGGTTTGGTCCTCATTTCTTGTATCTTTTATTCTCATCAGAATTCAGCCATCAAGTTTTTGAATTTCAATCTGGTCCCAATCAAGAGATGCTCTTTAGAATGTTTTGATTTATGAAAGTCTTTTTATTCATAGGCAGGACCATCTGAAGCACAAAAATTGGTGTTCATCTTGGTTCATGGTGTAAACCCTTTATTAGTTAGTTTAATCTTTATCTTTGGTCGTATAGATGGCTACCAGGCAGCCAATTTGCCACGGCAAGAATGTTGTCATCACCTTTAGAAAAGAAGCAACTTTTCCTTGGTTCTTTTGGGCCAAAAAGCCAAGATGACAACCCCGACAAGAGGGGTGTAGATTTCTTATAGTACCAAAAAATTTGTCTGGCTTGGCAATTTCTTGAACAGCAGATGGGGAAAAAAGATAAAATTGTCCTGTCATTAATGGCAGTAGATTCCTTATAGTACCGAAAACAATTGTTCTGGCTTGCGCAGTTCCTTCAATAGCAGATGGGGGCAGGCTTCCAAAAATGTCGAGACTATCTCGACAATTTCCTGTTGCGTTGGAGGCATTGCCTGCTGGCAAAATATTTGGTCGAGGCAAGGAGATTTTACCTCAAATCCGGCTATCCGATAGCCTGTTATAGATTCTACTATAACATCCGATGGAGGTTCATTCTTGCTGGCAAACTTGCCAGCCAATGTAATAGGGGGGATTTCGAAGCCAGGATAGAGGAGAAAAATAAAATTGTCCTATCATTAATGGCAAGACGGCAAGAGCAAATTGATTAAAGTCTTAACTTTCTGTTTTTTAATTCAATTGAACTTTTAACTCCCAGAGCTAGATTTCTTCAGTACTATCACGGATAATGAAAAATAAAAAATGGAAGGCATTAATAACCAAAGAAGAACAATGCATACAGTGGATATGACATCCGCATGTTCTGAACCTCCAAATAAGTGGTGTCGGAAGGTATAGATTTTGACATCCAGAAAAAATTCCTTCCATTGAGACTACTAGACCTCTAAACTAGTTGTGCAAGTAGAAAGTTTCTGCTACTATTTGGGGCAGGCAATTAGCTTTCTGCTACTAAAAATATCATTAAACGCTTTGGATTAGTTTAGTTTATAATCTTTTGCTTTTGCTTTTGCCCCACCAGCTAATTTACACAAGATGGCAAGCATAAGAGGTAAGTCTCCAAGTCAACTGAGCCATACATTCAAGGTTATATGCAGGTTTATCATAATCATGCTAATTCTGACTTCTGGCGTAACCACGGGAAAAACGTTTGCTAAATATGAAGAAAGCAGAAGACACAATTTTCAATTATTCTTAAAGCTGCCAACGGCCGAGCTTAAACCTGCAACACTTAAGCATAAGGTGAAAATCAAGAAGGGTAATGTACAATAGTTTAAATCAGTAAATCAAGAAATAAAAGAATGGCAATGTGCACTTATTTCCTGTGGCACAAACAAACCAATGAAATATAAGCTTTGCAGCTGACAAAAAACGAGCCAACATCAATCTGACTTAATCTTTCTTGGAGCCAGTTATTTTTTCTTTCAGCTCCTGAACATCAGCAAGAAGCTCTTCCCTGTTTGACTGTGAAATGCAAAAGGAGAAACTTGAAAATAGTAAAATGTAGTTGAGACAAAACTAAGTAAAAAAGGAGATCAATCAAATGCTGCTTTGCTAAAATATCTGTATATGGCTCTGCTAAAAGATCCATTATATCACTAAATGAAAACCAACCTTGAAGAGAAGATAGCGATAAACAAACCAAGAAGTGTAGCCCAGCCCCACAAGTTCCATTGCCTTGGGTAGCTGTTTTATAAAATTTGAGAATTAATTTCTGATTAAGAAACAAAAGAGTGGGAAGACATAACTAAAATACCAGGGGGACAGAGTTCATTGCATTGACAACAGCAGAAGAGAACCATAAAATCACAAGTGCCCCACTAGCATATAATATGACGTTTGATTTGTTCTCCACTCCATCCCACTGTTATAGCAAGAAGCTTTAACAACAAAGCACAAGTAAGAAATAAGAAAAAGCAGTTTGATTGACCTTATTTTTGAAATCATTCAGAAAATCCAGAACTTGTTTTGATGGATCTGAATCCTCGTCCTCGGAAGATGATGCTTTGGCTAGAATTCGGTCAGACCTTACAAATCCTGTAAATAGAAAAGTTTTCCACTTGAAGATAAGGGACTATAGTTCAACATGATCCTAGTTCAGGTGACTAACAAATCTAAATAAAACTTCCAAAAGATGCCTGCCATTGAACTGATAGGTCGAACTTCTACCTTTTTTTCACAACTTGCAATAACCCTAGGATTTGTTTCTAGCTGTATTTTTTGCCCACCCATGAAGAACTAATAGTTTTTTAGACATAGCGGTCATGCTTGAGCTCAAAATTCTGTGAATTTCCTTTTAAGTGCTGATGGGTATAACTTCTACCCTAGCCAAAGATACAGAAAAAAAAGCGAGCCAATAACTTTTTTGCAGCTACTAAGGATTACAAGGAGATCACAATATACAAACCTGTTCTTCTGATGCGTAACTGTAGCTGCGGCAATGCCGATATACGGGAGCTTCTTTTAAGCAATAAGAACTTCGAGGACTTGACGATCGGTGTTTGCCGAAGTTCTAGCACTGCGGAACCACATCCGCTCACCAGAGAAGAAGAGGCCGCAGCCATCACCAGAGCTACGGCGCTCACAGGCACGTTGGAAGACTTTTGTACTCCAAATTTATTCGCCAATTGTTTTACTCTTCCGAGAGTCTCCCGGAAAAATAAAACGTACGAGTTTTAAACTTACCAGCTAATCTAGAATCCCACTTCATAAGAGTTCAATTATTCAAGTCTTAATGGCCACGGTTTTCAAATTCTATAGGAACCGTTGATCCACTGGATATCCGCCATTTGATACCAGATCAACGGCCCTGATTTTTTTTTAACAAATTTTAATTCAACACTTTCAATGGTACTTAAAATCATAGAACCATTGAAATCAGATAACCGTTAAACAGCGCGGCTGAAGGAGGCAACAGAGAGAAGGAAAATCATCGTCCACCAGTCTTCCCCCATTCCGGCAGGCCTCCCTCATTTTGCGCTGAAGGAGCCAGCAGGGGTGGAGGATTCGAACCTCCAGGCCTTACCGGCCTCACCAGACCCCCAATCCCCAGACCTCGGAATTCAATGCCACACTGCACATGAGGAAAGCAATGGAATGAGACCGATTTCTTTGAATCTGGCTGCCGCTGCTTAATGGAATCGTGGATAATAAAAGACGGCTGGAGATTAAGGAATTGCAGAGATTTGCAAGAACTACCATTAAAGTGGAATCTGGCCCTAAGATCATATCTAGATTTGTGAGACCTAGAATTCCTCGTACACTCCGACGAGCCATCATCGTTCATGAAAATTCCCTTCCACTATGAAAATCGTTCGCCATCTTATCATTCTCTGCTTCGCAGATCTGGTGCGAGCATTTGGATTTGAATAGGAGATCCGTTGTGGAACTTGCCATATTCGCTGTTTGCGAGTATAGCCTAAACCTGGTATGTTCAAAACTGGCTCTTAAATGTCTTCCCCTCTGATCTGTCTAAAACTGCCTCACTTTCTGTTTGAAGCAGAAAAAATCCAAGCAATCTACTCTGCTGCATCACATTGTAGTGGGCATCATGGAGCCAGGCAGGACCCGAAAGGAAAATGTGTAAAAGATCAGCAAAAGATCAGCCGGGTTGGACGACACTCTTAACCGGCTCTCATCTGCACGAAACCTCCTGCCAAGGAGCTTTGCACTAAACTCCTTCGCACTGTCATCGATCTGCACAGCAGGCTCTCAGCGCTGGAGGACAGCGCTGCAGGGGGCGCTGGACCTCCTCTGTCCACGTACAACCAATCTCCAAATAGAAACAAGCATGTGCTCTTATCCACACACTAAGAAATCGGGAATCTACCACGAAAATAGCATTCGGCCAACAAGCTCCTCAAACCCTCCAAAAAATACGAATCTGCATACAGTACAACCACACAACCATTGCCAAAATCTTATCGAGATTAATACAACATGCAATTATGAAAGTTACTCTAGAATCCCACTTCATAAGAACTATGAAGAGAAACCATGATTAAAATTTGTCGCTAATTCCTTATCGGACTCTTTAGTGTAAAGGAGAGTCATTGTTTTTGGATTGCCCCTTACAGGGTAGGTGGGTTTGTGCATCTTAGGTTTATTTTAAGCATATCTAATCATCTAGCGGCTATAACTACTAGTTTATTTATCAATGTGGAAAAAATTTCAATATTTTTTCAATATGACATTAGCAAAGGTTTTTTGCTTTTTTAGCGCAGAAATTTTTTGACCTCCACTGGTATTTTTTCATTTTTATTTTACGAAAATAGTTATACCAAGTGCGCAATAGTTCTCCGTCCTAAAATCTCGTGCTAATAATATGCTTGTAGAGAGAATAAAGACTAGAAAAAAGAGATACGATAAGATAAGATAACATTTTTATCGTCCACGGAGGCCAATTGGCCTATGGGACCTGTACAAGAGGAGCAACATGCGCATTACGGCCCGGATGAAAAAACCCCACGGGGAAAAACCGTGGCCGCAATGGGCATGCTGGTATTCAGAACCACACCATCACGAGTTACCCGGACAAAGCCGTTGTCGTTCGTCCATGACCTCCTGGATGTATGATCCAAGAGTTCCCACGACATCACAGTTGAGGAGGAGATAGAGTGTCTGGCTTTGTATCCCCAACTGCGGGTAGCATTCCCGAATTTGCTGATAAGCGAGGCATGTCTGTAGGGCATGTTGTTCGTCCTCAATGATGTCTTGGCGGCAGCTTCGACATGTTCTACTTTCGTGTGTTTCCCTTGTCCATCGCCCTGTCTCAATGTGGAGGTGGTGGCCCCCTGTGCAGATGGAGGCGATCATCCTACGCTTCTTCATAGAGAGGGGGACGCGCAGGTACTGCTGGGGGCCTCGGGCGAGCGTGGGGTTAACCTGCTATCTGTAGTGCCCGAGCTTGACCTGTGATAGGGCCTGCCCGTCCCAGAGTTTGCCAAGGAAGCAGGTGTCAAGGTAGGTCTTCAACTCATCATGCTCCTTCTTCATTATGACGTACCCAACTCGTATACGGTGCTCCCACCGTACATGGGCTGGATCACTCCCCCCTGCTAGCCAACAACTAACA
>JAANSK020272758.1:0-11521 GCA_011763485.2 Isoetes engelmannii
CGCCCGCAGAATCATATGCCACACCATTGCCTGAGATACGCCCACAACCCCAAAATAAACATATTGAAGATACTCGTCCACGCATAAAAAGAATAGAATAGAATAGAATAGAATAACATTTTTATCGTCCACAAAACTTTTGGGACGCTCCACAGCAACCAGGTTATGGATTAAAAATTGTGTCAACAAAAGAAAAGTTATTTTAACATTTGGGAGCTTGTAGAGCAAACCACAAGGACCCAGGTTATGGATTCCAGGTTATATAAAACTGGAACTTCTTATACAGTGTCACCCATCCCTGCAAGAGAGGATCAAATCGTGACTTTGAACTGCTGACGGCTTCCAAAATTTAGGAATTCCAAAATTCAGAACTCTTCCAAAATTCTTGCCTAAGCTTTCTCAGGGCATTGGAGTATTAAAAATGCCTATATTTTGGCGCCAACCTGCAGTAACCGTCCCTTGTCGTTACCTCTGCCCGTTTGAACAAATCTGTTAGGCGGACAAAAATCTGCAAATAAGAAGCTACTCTATTAAAATCTTCAACATCTCAGAAACCTGTTTTCTTAAAAAATAAACGTGGAATTGCTACTTTATACCTATTCCAAATAGCCATGCTGCAAGAGCAATATTAAAGAATATTCTCACCTGACAAACATTGAGCCAGTTGTTAGAAATAGTTCCAGAATTCTGCAAGGTCCTTGAATTCCTATGGAAGAATTCCATATAAAATGCTCTTAAATTGATGTGTTGCAGCCTAATTTTACTGCAAGGTCCTTGAATTCCTATGGAAGAATTCCATATAAAATGCTCTTAAATTGATGTGTTGCAGCCTAATTTTACTGCAAGGTCTTTGAATTCCTATGGAAGAATTCAATATAAAATGCTCTTAAATTGATGTGTTGCAGCCTAATTTTATGAAGATGGCTCTTTCCCAACTTTACAGCTGTTGTTGTCAGAAAGCAACATTTCAGCTCTACTGTATACCCACTCTGGAAAGCCCGCACTCCTTGCTAAAGTAATAGAAGCATATTGTGTAGGAAATCCTGGAGTTATCGCATGAGGAAATATTACTTCTCCGTTATCAATGTATGCGGGGAAATGATAACATTTTATGTTTGTATATTCTGACTCGAGCCTGTGTAGTTCAACATTTTGAGTAGAAAATAAGCATCTTGCTTTCACATGTTGTGATATGTATTCGATTGTTGCCCTTACAATGGCGTCTGCATCAGATGACCTACTATCATGAGCAAAATCATCAAATAATAGCACTGAATTGCTTGTTGACTGACTCAAAACAACAGCTGTCTCTGCCATGCCCTCTTCAGATGTCAAATGGAGTGGACCAACCTGCATAAAGATACTATCTGCGACCGAAAGTCTTGCTTCTTTGGCTGGTACAAAGCTTCCACATTGAAAAAGTATCTGAATGATGCCTACTTGTTCCAAGTATGAACTCTTGCCACTTCCATCGAGACCAAATACCAACACTAGATTTGCATGTGGCCAAGCTTTTTCACTTTGATCCAATACCTGAATTGTTTTCCTATTTACTGGAGCTTGCTTGTGTGACACTTCTGTACAAGGACAAATCACATTATTACTCAAGGAAGCATCTCCCAGGTAAGCTGAATTCGAAACAAAATTGCCCTTTGATGGGAGTTGAACTTCGTCCACCATATGTCTTCCAGAAACGATGGTGATCTCCTTTCTATCCTTTACTATAACAGGTCTACAATATTCTCTGTCTATAGCTATATCTGCAAAAACCAATTCGAAAAATTAAATCACCCTTTCTACTACACCTTGCCCATCTTTCCATCTTTAAGCATCAAAATATTATGCCAAATAAAAGGGACAATAAATTTGAGCAATGTATGTCAGCAGCTACAGTGGACGTGACAATGTTCTGATACATCTTGACACACAAATATAAATGTCGTGACTAGAGTTATATTTTTGTTATTATTAGGTGTAATAAAATAAAGTAAGTATGTATACATCGAAAAGAAGAGATGATGTACCAGCAAAGCAGCATAAGACATCCAATGATGCCACAGCTTGACTTGCTTGATAGAAAAAATCCAACAGCCCAGTGGCATCTTCTAAAAGAATGGCAAGCTTATTTTTCTTCATATTTTCCTTAACAGCCTCTTGTACCTCTAAAGGCTGCAGTATTCTCAAAGCCTGCAATGATATTTTCAATGTGAAACGTGAACATAAATAATGCAATTTCTCTCACAAATGTAACAAACTATAGCCTCCTTTTTGTTTTGAAGGGCATGCTCGTGCAAAAAAAATACCAGAAATTCTTATTAGGTTCCTATCAATTTTCAATGGCTAAAGAAGCCAGTACAAAGAAGTTAAACAATTTAGATACACCACCATGCAGAAAATGATATACCCTGATTGATGTAATTGAGCTAGATGATATAGTCAGAGATAGTAAAAGCCTTAGCTATCAAGCCTTATCAGTTTTTATACTCATTTTATGCTGTCTCAAGTACATTTGGCAAAGAAATCTTTTCACAATCCTCTACCAAGGGATGGTCTTGCTGCTAGTTATTCTTGATGTGTTCTAATCTTACATTACATGCTTAGAACATAGGCAGCAAGAATGATGTATGAGTCATGGACGTCTTGGATCAACTCATCCACTTTGTGAGCTTACTGCACCATCCTGAATATCATTGAGCTTAGATTCAAGGAGTGCTTGGTATGGCAATCGATTCTAATTATGCGTCGCATGTATTCTAGTGTTGGACCAGAGCCTCTGCTTCTTAATCCTCAGCAGGCATCATCACATGGTGTTTGGGGCTTTACTCCCAACTCTTCCCATCTTTTCTAAAATATCCTGCATCTAGTTCAATGAAAGAAAGGCATGGCATATATGCAACCTCCGTGCATGAACTTTTGTCAGTATCACCCAGCGTTGCTTGGGGAGACTGGTGGGAATACTTATTCCTTAAACCTTTTAATGCGAGAACTGTGTGAAAAGTGTTCAACGTTGTGGTGTCCCATTTTCCATCCCAGCCATGCAAATAAACCTTTTAGCATTTTTCTTTTTTGTTTTCTATCAAGCCTCCTCAAGATGCTCCATTTACCATTCCGACCCCCTAATATCAGCTTTTTTGTTTTCTGTCAAGCATCCTCCTCTGAAATGGTAGTGTGTCGTTGACCGCTTTAGTTTCTTGGACATTGCTAACGTTACCACCTTGAAATTGGTAGACATCCGTTTCCATGGTAAGTCCTTAGCTTGTGATACTTCGTCCTTAATCTGCCTATGTTGGCTCATAATACCTGTTTCTTTAAGGTTGTTCTGAAAAGAGAATATAAAACAGATCTAGGAAGTGGGTGCCTAGAACAATTAACATGATCCAATTCACCTCTGATAATATAAGTCAGCCTTAATTTGAGCTATATATTCTTGATAGATTCATAATTACATGTTTACCTTGTTTGCAAATTCCAGAGCGCTTGGAGGAACATTTATGACAGATATGAAGGAACTGAATTCTGACAGATGTTCAATGGTAGAGACAATCTCCTGAAGTAGAAAAATTGACTTGGCCAACAAGGTCAAATCCCTATTTTTAAAAAATAAGACAATGCAAATTAGGACATGGTCGAAAAAGCTACGCTTAGATTTGACAGGTTTTGCACAGACAAAACAATGGATCAATACCCTTCACTATAACATCCCCGTGTCATGCGTTCTGCAACAAGTTCCAGGTCACCAATAGCTGTTATATGTGTTTGCAATAGGTTGCGTTTATTAACATCTGTAACAAGTACCTAAAGCAAAAAAGTAGTAAAGAATAAGCATGATCTAATACATTTAGCTACTTTGTAGAAAACTGTTACCTGGACCACATTTTGACGTAAAAGAATCTCTTCATCATTACGAAGGGGTCGCAGTAACCATTTCCGAAGCATCCGTGAACCCATCGAAGTTTTTGTCCGGTCCATAACCCGCAATACAGAACCTTCAATCTCATTATTGCGTCCAATTGTTAACTATTTGGAGAACCTAGCATTAGTTTAGGAAAGAAAAAATACAAAAAACGAAAAAATGAAAGGCAACAAATTCTGTACATGGTTAGAACACACTTTTGTAGTCCATAGAAGCAAATCGGTTGGAATTCAGCCATTCAAATAGCATAACGTGAAACAGCACAATACTTTTGCTTTCATTCCCAAACAGTGTAATATCAGGATAAGTACCCTTTCCAAAAGACTAATAGTCCAAGATCAACAGCTGCTTGCAGAAAGGTTTTCAGGTTTCACCACAATCATTAAATGCTCCATAATAAATCCCCTTTCATGATGCTTTCCAACCCATTGGGCATGCTGATGGTATCACCTAAATATTCCAGCATTTTTACACACTGGAACGACAAGACATGCCTCTTCCGCCAACTGGTTTTCCTCTTATAAATTTCTTAACCTCTTATAAAAAAGCTGAAGCATGGATCTCCTATCTAAGTTACCTCACTGACCCCACTTGCAATGTATCATAAAAACCGAAGTGGGAAATCTATACGAAATTTCGCCTCTCAAATAAACCAGGCAATTATCTGATTTTGGCAACATGGCATTCATGCCAAAGTCCTGTGTAAAACGTTGTTGCCTTATTGCAGGTAGTATAACAGGAAGAATTGTGAAGTGTTTATATGTTCAGGTAATTTACAGGAGAAATAACCTTCAAATGTTTTCTTGTTGTTTCACGGAGTTGTAGGAAGGCAGCAGTTGAATATAACCGCAGCTTCTGTAACTTTACAATATGGTGGTCTTGCCCCTTCTGTATGTACCTAACCAGAAAAGAGAAATTTAGTAAGAAACAAGGATGGAGATGTAAACAGAGTTAGACAATCTAAGTGATAAATTTCAAATTTGAGGCTCTTGTTGACTAAAGATTCAGCATTGCAACCATGACAACCTGCTGCCATATCCACCTTCCACTCTACCTCCATAACCAGTCATTGTAAGCTTACATCACTGTACCAAAAACTAGGATTCTTCAAAGATTAAAGATTAACATTAAACCAAAACACGGGTTTTCATGGTGTTTTTAGTATATATCATTCCTCCACATTACATGATACTGATTAACATGTCAATTCAAGCTGCTTAATGCTGCATTTTCTTGCATATTTAACAGACGGACAGGAAAATGGAGGCCAGCATCTGTCTGTCCCTTGTGTTATTGGCAAGGGAGTCTTGTTCTAAACAAATGTTAAGAGACATCAAATAACTGAGCCTCATTTAAATGCATTCTAAGATGTTATCAGAATTTCATGGATTTGTGACATATCTAGGACTAAGAAAGTTTCTATACATAACAAAGTGTGCTTATAATTAAGCTACTTTGCGTTTTTCATAATAACGCACCTCAATAAAGCTGCACCAGCATGTATTCCAGGCGATCCACAAGAAATTTTGCCACATAATGAATCAATGGAGATAGAAACGAAATCCTGAAAGGAGCCACAGTACAGAAAAAAAAAAAATTGTGCTAAGAAGCTGCCTAAAGAAAGAAAATTTCAGACAGCAGTAGTGGCTTTTTGCAACTTTAAAGGCCTTGAATTTTGTGGCATTCATATAAAGTGGTGTTTAATTGGTATACCTTGTTGTCATCCCCGATAACAAATTCGGATGGTGGCCTGCACAAGTAATTGAATTCAAGAGGCATACCAATAGGTAGGTTATTCCTCCAGCACTCTGCCTAAATAAAGTACATGGAACAAAGTCATCAGATAAGCCATTGCAATCTGAAAGGTTGAATGATCCAAACGTTAAGACCTTACGTAATCAGGGAAATTGACTTGAACTGGTTGTAAGAGGTAAAGTTCTTGAATCAGATCTTCCTTGTTGGCCAGTTGAGTTGCACAAAACTCCCCTGCCATCATGGCATAATAATGCAAAATTAGCATAACCCACCAATCTCTTCATGTTACTGCTGGCTGGACAGCAGAAATTATTGAGCATGATATAAAGATGCCATCTAGCACCAAGTAACTAAAGGGATTCCCCTAGGTTGAAAGTGCTATATAACTCTAGTAAGTAATTAAGAAACAAAATACAGTGGTAAAGCTTATTATAGAACCTGCATCCTGACTGGTTCTGTAATCCCCCTTTAGAGGGTCCGAAAAATGTTATGTCTTAGGGTCTTATTCTTCCTTTGGAAAGATCCCATATGGAGCTGTCTGGCCCCTTTCTTATTCTTTTTGGCCCTTTGCAATGTGACCCTTTCGAACAGTTGAGATTTCCTTTTCCTGCTGCTGTTACCCATGTCTGCTGATGCCAAATCAAGTACAAAAAGGAGGACAACACTATTGTTTAACTTTGAAGTAGCTGATTCTGGTTTTTTTGTTTTTTGTTTGACAGTGCTTATTTCTGAGTTAGATGAGTTCATGTGCATATAAAGCAAGGCATTTCTGGTCCGGAAAGTTCATGAGCTGCCTCAAGGAGGCTGGGTTCTTGAGAGGACAACAGTATCTACTTTTTATTTCATATTGAGCCAGACACAAGAAGATAATGGATGGTTACAAGTTTTAGCAGACTAATGCTGGCTACATGCATACTTTGAGGAAAGCATTTATGAAGAACAAGTCCAATATCACGGGAATGTAGACATTTAGTTTCCAATTTATTTTTATTTTTTTCCTTTGGCTAAAAATATAAGCAATCCAAGGTTCATAAGAGTTCGGTATGGGTTTTAGATACCTGTTAATAGATCACAGTATGCAAGCCCCCAAGATGAACTCTTAAAGACAGGTAAAATAGCCACCAAGCAACCCTTGTGGTCATTGGGCATGCATGGAGATGTCAACTCCTTAACCTCTTTGGAATTTTGGAGCACACCCTTTAAAGAGCCCTGAAAAATGAAGTTAATGAGCTCAACCATAGACCTATAAAAGCTTAGACACACTACTGACCATGCTATGCTGTATACAATCTTCAACAGTTTGCGTCGGAAGAAGCAATGGGGCTGAGATGTCTACCCCATAGCTTGACATTCCGAAATTATCTGTTAGAGCCTGCAGAAACTTCACCTCCTTAATGCTTATGCAGCTGAATGATATTTTTTATTTTCGTAATAGTTAGATAGATAGAATTCATTAGCAACCATGGAGAACCACTTGCCACCTAGAAACACCTATTTAACATATAAGAAAATAACAAGCTCTTGATTCAAAAAAAGTAGGCTAGGGAAGGTGAACGGGGCCGTAAGTAGGGCATAAAATGCTTTCTCTTGAATACACAAGAGTTAGAACTACATGGTGGGCAAACAAGAGTTCAGAAAAATAGAAGAAGATATGGCCCTGCAAAGCCATCTTGAAATCAAGCTGACCACACGCGTTGCTGAGTGACCAAGAAGTACCATAAGAAAAAAAAAAAAAAAGGAATGTATTTTATAAAGACATTGGACCCATGAGAACATTTGGAAATTAGACAGCAGGATGCAGACACTCCTAGGAAGATGAGATGTTGTGGGCTCTAGTCTCAGTGCTGTCTTGCCATGCCCAAAACAATTCAAGATAAAAAAACATAAAGTTTTGTCCTTCATGACTGACTAAAAAGGAAGTCTAAGAAAAACATTCAAAACCTTGAGCACTACAGGGGGTTCAGGAGCCTTGAAAATTTGCCAACTTATGAATTTCTGGGTCGATTTGCCCAAGAATAGAATCTGGCTTGAGATAAGTCAATCAGGATTGATTCAAGGGTAGTTGTTGAAAATTCAGAAAAGTTCAATTGACAAAGAACAGCTGTTAATAATATTGACAGAAGGAGGATGCTTGAATCAATCATAATGGTTGTCTCCTAGTCGAGAGGGAACAAATGAATGGGCCCTAACTTCACTGTAATCATGAGTGGTCCTGAAGTTCACGAATGAGGCTATTCTTTCAATAATGAGGGGGCAAGGGCAATCTTTTAGAAGAACTGCAAGAACATGATTGAAGAAAAACCATATTCATGAGAAGCTGAGTCAAAATTATTTGCTGGTAATAAACCTGAGGAGGAGTTCTTCCAAGTAATTTTAGAACATGCATATGCTGGCAACAGAAATGTGTCCAGAGAAGTTGCTTGACCATGTGGAACATCATTCAAAGCAAGCGTGTTTACTCAAATTGAGGCCGGACTAAAAGTTATGCAGATTTGGAAAGCAATATAGGACGCCTTCTCCAAGCAAACTGAAAGTCAGTATGCGCAGAAATACAGGGATTGATTCTGACTTTAATATTATGAGTAAATATAGGTGTTCAGACATGCTGATCTGGCAGAAAGATGTTGAGGCAGATAAATTGAAGTCAGCATATACTACCCTTTGGGTGGCTAGGTTAAAGGAAAAGCACCCCATTGGTTTGAACATACCTTTTACATTGCAATGACGCGAGTCTATTTCTAAATGGCCACAAAGGTTAAAACTGTCAGCAATGGGCTAACTGGACTGGGTTAACTCTATATGAGAACATAATAGGCCAGGTATCAGTCATTTTAGAATAAAATCGTAATAAATACAATCATGGAAAAACAGGACAATTACCTCATATTTTTCACCAACTTTGAACAAGTTAACAAAATCAGGCTTTCCCTGCTTTCTCTCACCATCCTTGAGCATGGGAACTAGGATGGTATTGTTTACACAATATAATTTCATGGACATCCTATAACTGTCCACTATTGCAAAGGGCATACCACTTTGGCAAAGAAAAACTTCAGATAAATTTTTGAAATTTCTCATACCCTTCAAGCTAAAATGGCCGTTGACCTTGTTTACGATCTTTATCAGCTCATTCCCTAGTTGTAAATGGTAAGCACTTGAACGCTTTGTTTTCCTCTTCTTCTGTAAAGATGGTACATTACGGACTCTTTTAGCAATTCCACCTGTAAGCAAAGGTATTCGCGTTGTCTTCAAAGACTTTTGATGGGGAACATTAAGCAAATTTGATAAGGCTGCTTTAATCTTTGTATCTGCCAGGTTTGATTCTTCAAAGTAACTTGATTCCATCACAAAATCATCCTGATGATTGGTGGAAAAAAGGACAGTTGGCAAGGATCTTTCCCAAGGTGCATTAAACTGTTGTTCTTCAACCACTGAAAAATCTGTGCAAGCTCCATTCTTGTCCCCACTTGGGTAATCAGGTACCAAGTCCGCTGTTGAATCCACTTTAACCTTCAAATATGCTCCTGCACCTGCATCAGAATCTTTTGCAGAATTTCTTTGGAAATACTTTGTTGTAGATAATACGTCCTCAGCCGTAAATGATTTCTCTAGAAGACTAACCAAAGGCAACTTAAGATCATTCACCAGTTTTCCAAGCAAGAGGGCTAATGCATTGGCATCAGTAAGTGCACGATGAAACTTTCCATCAATTTCAAGGGCATAGTGCTCACAAAGGCTGGCAAGATTTACTCGAGGATGTGCAATACCTGTAGGAGAAAATACATTATTTGCACAAGATGTTCCGTATATATTCGTCTTGACATGTATTATTCAATGTTAAGAAATTGATTTAAAACAAAACTCAAAATAGTTCAATCTCATTGTTTTTATTACTATTAAGATGGATAATTGAGAAAGACTCCATACCACTCGCCTTAAGTGCTTCACGCGCTAATGGCATGGTATCCAAAAACTGCCACCAAAATGGGATCTCTATTGCACAGTCCTGAAACTCTTTTATAATGAAGGGCACGTCAAAACGCTTCCCATTATGCGCAACTAAGAGTACAATTCCATCTCGATCTCTTCTACTTTCCACAAACTTCAATAGCGCAGTGGCAACATCCTTCCATCTGTAGATATACGTGTTGCACAATGGCTTAGACAAGAACATACAATACAAGAAAAATTATTGGAATGTGCCTGTGAACCAATTCATGAAATACAATCTGTAACTACAGACAGATGACGAGCTGTTAAAATCCTCACACTAGACCTCGATGCCAATAAATCTTCTTTTTCTTTTTTCCAGCGTTTCCTCTCACACTTACTCCATTGCATATTCTACAAATAAATAGTGTAGTTTTTCTGGAAGATAATCGTTGCTTTTCAGTGTAAAGATCAGTTAATCTCTAACCAGTCAGGTATTTCAGTTCCTTGGACTTAAAATTCAACCATACTAGTGAAACAACCGTGATTTTGGATAAGGATAATAAAAAAACATCTTCCTCAATTCAGGTTGCATTTTCTTTGCACAGTAGCCCAAGAGACATTACTCACCTCGGTATCTCAGGTTTATTAACCATTTCATTGGTAATTCCATTGCTCATTGCTGCTGCAGTTGAAATCAATATTTCCGGGTTAACAAGTGTATGAAAAGTACTATAATCACCACCAGCCATATCACGTGCTGCAAATTCAACAATACGATCTCGTCCCAGTTTCAATCCAGTAGTTTCTATGTCAAAGGTGATGACAGTAACCTTCAGATTTGCCTGAGCACTGTGCCATAATGATGAATTCTCGAGATGACTTACTTCATGCACCTTGATAGATTTAACCTCTTCAAATGATGGGTCATTAGCTGCAATATCTCCATTCTTCTGACTGATATTTCTATCTTGTTCACCTTTTCCCATGGTAGAAATAGGCTTAAACTCATGATTTGAAATGGTATACTTCTCCCTAATGAACAAAGGGTCCTCCTTCAATAATGCACGGTTTCTTGTAGTGTTTCTGAATTTAAATCTGCGATAATCATTGTTCGAAATGTGCTCCTTGAAATCTCCACAAAGATAATAAATATGTCGAACACCATGGCATCTAAAATGAAATGTATGAGAAGGATTAAATTACACGTAGAACTGAGAGAGTATCAATTGAAATAAATATTAGGGATCTGCACAAATTGGGTCTACTAGACTCCATATTTCGCTAATACTTGCCTGGAAGTTATCCGAGACAGCCCACCAAGTAGAAAACTATGAGAGCAACTACCACACAACATGGATTTGGAGACAAATGTTGTATGATACTGATGAATTTGATGCCTTTGTACAGCTACTGCTACATTTCGATCCCAAAAAATTCCCATTAGATCTATTTCTATACCTCGAATCCCCTTGACAATTGGGACCCTCATGTTATTTTGACCTGTCCATTCGCAATGCATTGCAGCAGTAGTACTCTTAATGCACAATTCAAACGTCCCTCATTCGGGAAACAACGGCCGTAATTCCATAGCCACAGCTCAAAAAACATTGACAAGGAATATCCTTGAATTCCAAGCATGGAATCGGATTGATATTTCGTATTCGATGGAAATAGAATAGGGCGAATTTTTAAAATGCCCCAAATTTTTTGTAAAATTGCGAACAATGCCGCTATTTTAGGGGTATTTTTGATAAAATGACCATAACTTTCTTTTCTTTTGATGATTCAAATAAGAATGTACAACCCACCAAAACCCTTTTGGACTAATAGCTAGTTGCAGGATCAATGTGGCTACCTAGGGTCTAGTCGCCAGATCCCGTGCACTTATGTAGCGATCACATGGCGCTGGATTTCTGCAGG
>JAANSK020272769.1:0-11520 GCA_011763485.2 Isoetes engelmannii
GGTTTCTATAGCTCCGACTCTCCCGCTCCCCCCCTCATCTAGCCCACCTCGCCAGCCTTACACTTGCCGAACGGGAGCAAATACTAGCGTTTCTTAACGTGACAACACGAACGAGACCAGTGCCTTCTCCGTCTGTCCCAAAAATTCCCCATAGACACAGTACAGACTTAAACTTCGAATCGCAGCAAGCACGTGCTCGGGGTAATATCATGGATGCTGGGAGACGTAGAGAAGACGTGCCGAGGCCTCCAACATGGCCAGATTCTCAAGATGGAAGGAGGTTGGAGTTAGAGTTCCATAGGTAAATGTCCAATAGGCATCTTCTTTGCTATTAAGGATGCCTATTCTCATTGTTTTACTTATTTTCATAGATCGTCGAAAGGGTCAGGAGGTTCCAAAACTGGATGACGTGGATCATCGGATTTGTCCGGCCTCTCAAGAACTCAATGACACCGTCGATCCGACGAACAACTTGACATGGAGGAGAATACTGGATCTGGACGACGTCGTGTCTGGAGGAGAAGACCGATTTCTGCTGACTTTGGAAAAGTAAGTATATAGGTATGCGGTAGACATATGCGCCTTATATAATAATAATACTCACCATTTTATGCCCCAGGGACGGTCTTCCTGAGAGGGATGGCCCAGGAAGCGTTTTCTTTACTGCCTTCCAGGACATGGTGGGGACAACTATTAGTAATATATTTCCTCCTAACGGTGTCGGAGAGTGACCTGGTGCTTTTGATCAAAGGGAAATAGAGACACTCAAGGAGAAAATGAGAGCGAAGTTCCCAGAGGTAACGAAGAAGCCAGAGCTCAGGATAAAGGCGCTCATCTCTAAAGCAAGACAGTTGTCGAAATATAAGAGGTACATGGCCTAGTCAATCTTATTCTTATTTTCCTTTTTGTCTTACTTAATATATGGAACTAATATCTTGAAGGCAAAGAACCATTAGCTTTTTGAAAAAGGAGGCCGGAAAAGCTCATCTCAATTGGGCCAACATCTCAATGCCGCGTAATATTACGAAGGACGACCTGAAGGTATTTATTACTGTTTTTGTCCATTCATTTCATTCGAAATTAGAGTTCTAACTTGTTTTGTTGTGTTCCTTGCGTTTAGATCGCGTTGGCACGAGCAACGAACCCTGAGCAAAAACATGCACAACATACAGAGAAGGCAACACGTAAACCCGGTCGAACTCCGTCTCACTTGGGCTTCGACGGTCGAAAAGGATTTCGCTATAGATTCGTAAGTGCTATAAACTCTCACTTCGCCTTAATTGTAATGATATTAGATAATACTAGTTGTATTGATCCAGTACCTTCTATACGGGTTTCGCCCTATGGAGCAACAAGTCGATACAGCCACCAGATTGGACGCTCGTGCCCTGTTCTTGGAACTATAGAATTTAGGACACGTTGCATGTGTTAACCCCGGAGTACGTGGGATTTATGTAATTCTAGGACTAGAAACAATATGAATGTCTTGTTAACATTGTATTATATTTTTTTATGGGAAGCCGTAGAACAAATGGACGAAGCCCTGGAATTCGATGCTATGGTCGAGGACGAAGACGCATGGGCCGATGTAGGTGGCTCAGCCTCAACATCCCCAATGGTACAGAAACTACCTACTCATATGACTCAGATACCGAGCCTGAGAATTAGATTAGTTTTATATTATATTTGTAAAGGGTGCATGCTCCCCTTAACGAGTCTTTTTGTTGTTCACGATCATAAGCATATTTTGAAAACCCAAGGCTATTAGTATTATAAATTCAAAATTAAATTAATTATATCGAATTTCAGCATACTTTTTATTCAAAATTAATTTACTTGTATCCAATTGCAACAACAAATTGAGTTTTTTTTAGCAGGGTTGCCTAACCCGAGGTGACCAAAATCCTCAAATTATAGCCTATCCACCTCGCATGACACCTCCGCTAAACTTAACCTAAACCATTGGATCTCTTAATTTTCAGATCAACGGCACACGAAATTTAAAAATCCCTGGGAATTCCCCTTCCTCTCCTTCGACCATGCCTCATCGAACTAGAAAGCCTCTCCTTCGACCACGCCTCAACCAGAAAGAAAGGTGGTAACACTTCCACATATATGCCTCATTTCCGGCGTTGTCTGGCTTCGTCCACAACCTCTAGTCTACGTCATTGGAGCTTGTTTGACACACTGCCCCTTTTTTCCAGGTTTGTGATATCGTCAAACTAGCTTTAGCAATTCCTCTTTTTTCCTTCTTATTGTTTTTGAAGCCTATATTGTATACCGGACCTAATGCATAGTGCCATAGTCAGGGTTTTATTCATTCATATTATAGAAATTTTTGAGAAAAGCAGTTCAATTTGAAAATTTTACTGTTCCTTTGTGAATCTTGCTTTCCTGTTTTCTAACATGTAAATCTCGGAATTTCTAGAGGATAAGGATTTGGCTGGTAAACTTTTGACGTTGCAACCAGATGGTGAGGTCCTTTGCACTTAGGGCTGCGGTAAGAAGAACCCTTTCTCTAAAACCCGTAAGGACATGTCCAAGTATAGTAGAATTGAGACTTCAAGGTTCACAAGCATGTGGTCCTGGTCCAGCATCCCTGTTGCAGCATTTTATGAGAAGTCAATCAATTGTGGCTGCAGTAGCTGGTACTGCTGATGAAGAGATGTCGATGAAAGGAGTAAAATTAGTTGGAAGGCCTTTGTATTTAGATATGCAGGCAACTTCACCTGTTGATCCTCAAGTTTTAGATGCAATGATACCATATTACTTGCATCAATTTGGGAATCCTCATTCTAGGACACACATGTATGGATGGAAAAGTGATGAAGCAGTTGAAAAAGCTAGAGCACAAATTGCCAACTTAATAGGAGCAGATCCAAAAGAAATTATTTTCACATCAGATGCTACTGAAGCGAATAATATTGCTATAAAGGGTGTCATGCTTTTCTATAAAGAAAAGCATAAAGCATGCAATTACTATTGAAACCGAGCACAAATGTGTATTATATTCTTACCGACATCTGCAACATGAAGGATTTGATGTGACATACCTTCCTGTTAAGAAGGATGGTTTAATTGGCTTGGAAGAGTTAAAGGCCGCAATTCGACCAGATACAGCTATTGTTTCTGTTATGACAGTGAACAATGAAATAGGTGTGATTCAACATGTAGAAAAAATTGGTGGGATTTGTCGTGAGAGAAAGGTATTTTTCCATACAGATGCAGCACAAGTAGCTGGTAAGATCCCCCTTAATGTTGATAAGATGAAGGTGGAGGACCAAAAGGTGTTGGAGCATTATACATGAGGCGCAGGCCAAGGGTCCGTGTAGAACCACAGATGAGTGGTGGAGGTCAAGAAAGAGGAATTAGAAGTAGAACTGTGCCAATGCCATTAGCTGTAGGAATGGGGAAGGCTTGCGAAGTTTCTGCTCAGGAGATGGAATATGATCACCACCATATTATGGCTCTGAAGAAGCGTCTTTATGACGGTCTTGTTTCAAAGGTTGATGGTCTCGTTTTTAATGGTAGTATGGAGCATCGTTATCCTGGGAATTTGAATATATGTTTTGCTTATGTGGAGGGAGAGAGCCTGCTTATGGGGCTGAAAGAAGTTGATGTCTCAAGTGGCAATGCATGTACTAGTGCTAGTCTTGAACCTTTGTACGTTCTTAGAGCATTGGGGGTGGAGGAAGACATGGCACATACATCGATTAGATTTGGGATTGGCAGGTTTACAACAGAAGAAGAGATCGACAAGGCTATTAGCCTTACTATTGATCAAGTAGAGAAGCTAAGGGCAATGAGTCCATTATGGGAGATGGTTCAGGAAGGTATTGATTTAAAAAGCATCCAGTGGTCTCAACATTAGAAAAAATTTTGCAGCTTTGTGCTCCTGTCACATATATGGATAAAAGCAAACCCAGACATCCAAGAAGCATCATACAAGCCTACTTAATCATATTTGGTAACTTGGCAATCTCTGTCCTGTCCTGTTAACTTTACTTAAAGTTACGATTAATCATACTTGGTAACTTGGCAGTCTCTGTCCTGTTACGTGTACTTACAATTACGAACTGTATATTATGTGGTTTGAGTTTTTGTGTAGTTTGAAATTTTGAGAATTTAAATATAAATTGTTCCTGAAATTTATTGAGCCTATTTATAATGGAATGCCTTGTAAAAGGATTAATGGAGCCCATATTTATAATTTATATCTGCCCCAAAGGTTGTATGTAACCTAAGCCACAAAATGTCTACGATACATTCACAGGTCCATCAGAACAATTTGAATTTTTTGCTATTGTTGTTTCTATACCGTCTTCTATTTGAACTTTGAATGATTCATCTATAGTTCTTATAAATACATGTTTATCTTCAACTACGCTATGTTTGTCACTCAATAAAACACTTCCCTTGAAATGCCTTGACGTGGAAGAAAAGACATTGTTGAATAACGCAAGCATACTTACTACCTTCAAATTTTTTATTATTTTCGTGAGACTTGCACCCACCACTTCGCCCACCTTTAATTGCCTTACAACATCCATATGAGAAAGTTATGCAAATAATTGCAAACGGTTCCATGATCAGAAGATGCGAAAAAATCATAAAACTACAATGTTGAGAGAAACTTAAAACCTATCTTTAGAAAGCTAATACGTTTTTTCTATTTTTCCATAAACCAGCATGTCATCAAACTAAGGCAATGTCTCATCGCCGCAATGTTCCCACTTCAAAACTTAGATCTCCGTCCCTCCAAACACTCCCTTGCTACCAAATTCAAAATATCTTCCCTCATACATTCCTTCCTTCACCATTAAGATCTCAATTAAATGTAATTACATTATATGTCATACTATGAAGAAAAGCATATTGTCACAGTGAAATTCTTGCTCAATAAAGATTTTCATAGCAAATCCTATGGCTTCCAAGTGGGTTTTAGATACAGTTTTGCCAAGTTTCCTTGCGCTTTGCTAACCTCTACATGGATAATACGGTCTATTGGGCTGGGACCAAAACTTCTCGGAACTTGAGGTATTACTTCGCAAGTTATTATAGCCATTCTTAACTGAATTATAGTCTCGGATAAATCGCTTTTCTAACATATTTGCCTCATCGCGATTGGTAGCATTCGCTATTACCTCAAACTCAAATATGTTAGGAATGTGTCCGCACTTCTTAACATCTTCAGCCATTTTTTTAGTTGGTTTCTTCATATGCTATTTCATACGTTGCCAAGGATTTGATGATTGCCCTATAGATCTCATATCCCTTTTCACACATGTAATGCAATAGATATAAATAGACTTCAGTATCATGTATTCATTATCTGCAAAACAAATTTACACATATATAAATGAAAAAAAAAAAGAACAAAAGAAACAAATTACTACTACTAAAAAAAAAAAAAAAAAAAAAAACCCAAAATGCTAAAACATAACCATCATAAATGCAAAAATGTCCAATACAAATCCATTCATCTGAAATGAACTAAATATTACTATTCAAAAAACTGTACTTCAAATATTTGAGGTGTTACCAACATCTGTTGGGCTCGGGAAGAAATCCTTATTCCCAAAAAGCTCAAGCACAACTACAGAATTAACTTGGTATGTGACTTTCTCAATTGTCATAGGATTCTTTCCCTTATGATCATGCCCATACAATGCTAACAATCTCGTCATTAACTTCTGCGCATGAGTGTTTGTAACATTATAACCAAAGTACAACATTGCACATTGGTAACCGTTAATGCCTTTAGTAACACCAGCAGTGTCTCAAATTCAAAATATAAGGAATTTTCTTTTGACAACTTTTTAAAATTTCAAGTTCACATTTGACACAAAATTTAAAAATCAAGTTCTCAATTGACGCCTTCAAAAAATATTTAGTTCTCATCAATTATATTCAATCTACAATAGCTCGTATAAGACTGTTAAAAAAAGGAGGGATAACCATATGATTGTACAAACTGTTCACTCACAATTGGAAGGGCTTATCTGGCAATGCACAATAAGGGAGTTTTGTTTTGCTTGAGAAAATTTTTGATGAAAGGGCTTATCTGGCAATGCACATTTAGGGAATTTTGTTTTGTTTGAGAAAGTTTTGTTCGATTCACACTTCTTCAAGTATATAGAGAACACGAAGATAAAAATGGAAATTCATCTATGGATACTTTTCATATTGGGTTCTTCATTCCAAGTATAAACAAAAAAAAAAGTATACCAATTCTAAAAATATAAAATATACATAAGCTTGATTGATACTTTGTTTTCTCAAAATTACACAAAACGATGAGAGTTCAAAATGTATAACATAAGATAGACAACAAAAATTTGTAGGTAATTAGGTTCTAAAAATTGTAAAATTGTGCATCTTCAAGAGCCATCATGGACTATGTAATATATATTATAAGCTTGATTCATAGTTTGTTTCCTTAAACTTTAACAAATAAGAGTTCAAAATTTAAAACATACATAAGATAGACAAAAGGTTCTAATATTTCAGAATTTTGCGCCTTCAAGACCATCACGAACTATACATAAGCTTGATTGATAGCTTGTTTTCCCAAAATTACACAAAGGAGAGTTCAAAATTTATAACAAAAGATAGACAACAGAAATTTATAGATAATTAAGTTCTGATATTTCAGAATTTTGCGTCTTCAAGCCCCATCACGGACTCACATATCATCACTCTCTTATAGTCTTTCCTTGGTCAAGTTTCCAAATGCTAAAAACTTCATGCCAATCTACCTTTATGCAAGGGATATTTGTCAATGAAATCAGTATATGTGATCCAATGTTTCAAGGCACATCTTAGCTTGCTTCTTACTCTTCACATCATTTTGCTTTGAAAAGCCTCGCTCATAAGTAGCAGTGCTGACAGGAATTACCAAGATAGCTTGCCAAAGTTTAAAATTTTTTGGATAAAGCACAAAGAATGCCCCTATCTCTCCAATATAAGGATCCACATCGGCAATGCAATACTTCCAGGCTCCAAGCATGTTCTTTTCGCCACATGAAACATACAAGCTTTCGACAAATCCTTATCTTTCTAACTCACACTTACCAACATCAATACCAGCCCTATCCCCAAGCTTTTGAAGCAAAGTGTTCAACCATTATATGGTGCTTTCACGTCTTTTAGTGTCGTCTGCTTCATTTTTTTTTGACAACTTTTCTCTATTTTGGAATTCTCACATGACAACTTATGATTTGATTGAGTTCTCATTTGACAACAACTGATTTCTTTAAAATTCTCATTTGATAACTAATATTTTTTGTTGACAACTTTGTGACAACTTTTTTTGCAAAGAGAACTCTTGGGGTGTCAATTTGAGACACTGAACACCAGCCAACAAGTCAACTACTTCATCCTTCCCCAAAGTATCGTAATCGCACTCAACATTTTGCGATCTAACTTCAGGAAGCCTACAAATTGCACACTATACAAAAATACGCATCATTAGAATTAATAGAAAAAAAAAAAAAACTAACCACTTACACACATACCATCTGCTGGCTCAATATTGTGGTCTTTAACAAAAGTTGCTCTCTTCTTCTTTGCGTCCTCAGTAAAATCACTCAACTCCTTTTTCGTCTCCCAACCTTTGATGTATCCCTCTGGTTCTATGCCGCACAAATTCAGATGACGTATGTTGCTACTACTTAAAGTACACTTCTTCAAACTCAATGAATTCGACAAGGTGTCCGTTTGTTTTATTTCCTCGAATAACAGCTCCCAAGCCTACACACACAAGAGACAAGGAAGAATATTAGCTAAAAAACAAAAAAAAAACACAACATCAATTACGCATCTAGAAAATGAATAACATATGCTATAATAACCTGTTTAGTAGTAACCTTTCTTTTCTTACTTTTTGACCTGCTTGAGGAATCTTTAGGAGGAGCCCTCGATAACTAAATGAGAGACGTGACAAAAATAAAAAATAAAACAAATTACACAACTTCAATAGAATAGATTTAACAAACACAACATAGGTACGCCTATATATCACAAGCCCCTAAAAAATTTGCTATTCTTAGTTGTTTCACCATACAAGAGCCTTCTACATTCATCTAATCGAAGCAATAGTCTATACTCGTACAAAAATAGCATGAGTTTATTGGTTGTTTCAAATGTTTATCTGCTAGAAAGAAATCAAACCATGGTTCTAGTAACTTTTAATACCATCCTAGTTTGGCTCCTTAGTAAAGCTTCCTTTCTTCTTCTTTCCCAGTTCTTCTTTGTTTTTTTCCTATCCTACCCTTTTCCCAACCCTGCATTTCTGCTAGTTTTTTCTTTGCACCATCTGATGTCACGTGCGAGGTCTTATGGCCATGTGGCATGAACACGTAACGCGTCGCGTGTGACGTGCATTGAATACATGGCATGCAAGGTGACCCGGATGCCACGTGCACATGCCACGTAGTCGCGCCACATAGACGGACGACGTGGCGATAGACGTGGCATGCACTCATGGCGGCTTGACCAGGCCACGTCGCGTGCGACGTTACTTGGACAAATGCTTGTTGACGTGCAATGCACACGTGGCTCATAGCATGCAGATGTGGGTGCCTGGAGCTGCATTGCGTTATATGTCGCGTGCGACGTCTGGGCAACGTCTGCACAACGTCTGGCGACGTCTGGTCTACATCGCGTGCGACGTCTCCCAGGACGTGTCTCTAACAACGTATGGCCAACATCCGCGTGACGTGGTCAGACGTCGCTAAATGCCCAATCTCTTATTGTGTCAGGTGTTTATTTTGCACATAGATGGTTTGAGGCTCCCAGGTAGCCTTGGACAGAGGGACTATTATTTTCTTTGGGTTTTAAATCAGTACCTTAGGCTTACGTATTTAGTTTCATGATTTAATTATGAATATGAAATGATATGATATGGAAGGAAGGAAGGAAGGAATTATATTTTAACGTCCACGGAGGCCAAAGGCCTATGAGACGGTACATGCTTTTACAGAGCACACAGAAAACCCAAATCCAACACCAAAAAGCAGACAATGCAACTGTACAATGCACCCTACTTCCGGGATGAAAAAAACCCCACGTGGGAGGAAAACCCCTAACAGCAAGTCATCAAATTCCCTGTCCCAGAAGAGAGACCCTGGTGGCCGAGATCTGCAGAATGTAAGAAACCAACCGTGCCACCATGGATGACGCGAGTAACTGATGCAGTGGTATGTCCGAACATCCGAGATCAGTATGGGCTGCTCGAACATTGGCATATGCCGGGCACTGCTGGAGGGCATGGTGCTCATCCTCCACCAGATGCATATCACAACACTGACATAACCTCTCTTCCCTGGGGATCCTCTCCCCCCATTCACACTCCAGCGACCTGTCTCAATTCTGAGGTGATGGGAGCCCGTCCTTATGGCAGCAATAGCTCTCTGTTTCTTGACAGAGATGTGTGCTTTCAAGTACCGATGGGGGCCATGTTCAAGGCTGGGGTTAATCTGAGTGCGATAGTGCTATCAAGCCAAGTAGGCCCTTAGGCCTCTATGGCAATCGAGTAAAATCAAATTGCGCTAATTTAAAGCACTAAATATATCAAAGTTAAGCATTAAATTATACACTTCAATTATATCCGCTCTTTCCTTCACATCCCGAATATAAGTACTCAAAATATATGATGCTATTGCAAAAAAATCTCTTAGAGTGTTTACCTCTATACCATCTTATATGTTTGTATGAAGAACATTGTAGAAATGTATGACTATCTGATTCAAGCACTGGTTCAAAACATCCAAGATACAATATCTTTTGTGTCTAGGTGTCCCATACCACCTACGTGTCTTAATACGCAAAGGGTGAGAAGAAAGCCTCAATTGAGAAATATGCATCTTGTCTTTGCGGCTAGTTTGTGACAACAGATAATCCTGTTCTTTATATTCCTGTAAGGAATTAATCTCATCTAGGTAAAATTGTTATTCTTCAAAAAGAAAAAACACTTGGTCAACACTAATTGTTAAGCCCTTGAAGATAAACCACAACTGCCCTTTTTTCCAAATATACCACAACAACCAACTAAATGGAAAGAGTGCTGCTGCAACCTGTTCTAAGTGGAAGAATAAATAGCAAGAAGCACCTGCTGGCTAGTCAATCCCACATGGAAGAGGGATGGTAATCACGACCAAACTGGTTGAACTTGATCGAGTAGGAAAAAAAGGTGTTCAAGACTCTCAGGTTGCCGGTTACACAATGAGCAAAGTTCTAAAATGTGGGGAGCAAACTTATGAACCAACACATTAAGCTACAAACATCTATGAAGAAGCTGCCACCACAAGGCAGAAACCTTGGGATGAAGCAATTTCTTCTAGGCCCAAGACCACACTTGTTTCCACTGAGGAGGGGGAAGGCAAAGTTGCCAACCAGTCCGAGAAGGGACAAAGTCAACGTCGACCAGCTTCTGATATAAAGAATGTACAAGACACTGTGCATTCACAATTTGGGACCAATCCAAATAGGCAAATGAGTTGGTTGTAGGATGATATTTTTGGCATATTAGCTTTCTAAGGAGCTTCTTTTTTTTGTGCCTCAGCTTCAAACGATTGTATCTGGCAATGGGGGCAGCAGATTACGGTGAGGCCCATGCCACTGGATTCCTCTTGTCGAGTGCTTTCCAGAGACCGATGCCATCATCTCATCGACATTGTAGCTAATGTGCTCAAAATGAGAAATCTTTGGAATCTTAGAGAACCATGTGGAATCGTCATAATTTCTTAGAGAATTTTGAAAGAATCTAAAGGAATCTTTATAGAATCCTAGCGAAACTAGATGAATCTTAGAAGAATCTTTGAGAATCTAAAGGAACCTTAAGGGAACCTTGAGGAATCCTTCTAAACTCTTGGGGAATCTTCATAAAAAATTTGAGAATCTAAGAGAACCTTTATAAAATCTTGGAGAACCTAAGGAAATCTTAAGAGCATCTAGGGAAATATTCATGAGAATCTTCATAAAAACTTAAGGAATCTAGGGGAATCTTAAGAGCATATGGAGAAATCTTCATAGAATCTTGGAAAATTCAACATAATCTTAAGAGAGTCTTGAAGAATCTAGAGGAATCGTACGAGAATCTTGGGGAATGCTTATATAATCTTAGGGAACATAGGGGAATCTTCATAGAATATAGAAGAATCTTCATCTCGCTCTAATTCTTGCCGGTTCTTTAAGATTAGGACGTCGTCATCCAACCAGAGCAGCCTGTCATGTAGCAGATGCCACTGTTGTAGATGTCGAGATTGCCGGTTATTGTAGTTTTTAAGAATTTGCAAATCTTCAACAATCATGCCCATCACAAGAACCAAACTAGACTTGTGCTTAGTAGTTCATGCTTTACTCAACTCATCCTTTGCTCAATGTCTGTCCGCAATATAAATTTACTCTCATTCTCATTTTTGTGTTAACTGAGTACATATCTACGGGTGAGGATAATGTTACCCTGGTTTCGGTGATCCCGGAGGTGTTTTTACCGGCCTCCGGAATCACCACCCTTTT
>JAANSK020272780.1:0-11520 GCA_011763485.2 Isoetes engelmannii
TCCACTGGTAGACTCTGGCAATCCTACAATCCGCAAATGCAAAGCTCTGTCCTCTGGATTCTCATTACGCTCTGGACCCTAACCTGGTGATCATTAGTACCACCAGCAATTGATACAACCACTATGTGTGACAAATCTCCAGCTGTATGAGCTCTCAATCTTTGTGATAATCGTTCAGTGGCTTGATATCCTTTATGCCATGCATTATTCACCCTTGCAAAGAAGTGTCCCAAAGATGGCTGCAAAGCAATTAGTGCAGAGTTACAGTAAGATGCAACGAGAAAGGAACAAATGAATACATGTACGATAAAAAGATAAAAGGTAATCCATAACTCAAAAGAAAAAAATGTGCGCAAGTAAGACCGAGGTACATTTTACCAAAAATTAGAAAAGACATTCTTTTTGCAGTATCCTTCAGTAGTTATTAACTGGTTGGTGGTCTTCTAAGCAGTGTTCATTCTACCTCATTACTGAATTCTTTAAAAGGAAACCCACACCTTTGCAACATGGAAGATGCTTGCTACAGAGACAAACCACTTACAGATGAGGACTTGATAAAGTTACAATCGTCTCCACGGCTCCCTTCTTAAGCATTGGATGACTGTAAAGCAGTTTTGGCTCATGCTTGTCGACTGCATTGACGTGGATGGTTTATTTGAATTTCAAAAATTAATCTAGCCATTGTGCACAATGTGACCATTCTTTCGCAAAGTAGCAACCAGTCCAGAGTACACTCAATGGTTTTGTGGTGGGCACCATAGATTTGACTTTAATCAGAATGCTAGGACAACTGGAAGATGGATATTATGCATGCATAGCCTACATAAACTTGATCGCATTCTCAAGATATATGGCTGAGATGGAGAAATATCCAGTTCATTGAAACCATTCTAAATCAACAATTGGTGGGTCTGTTCTTGATTGAATTAACTCAATAGCATCATTTTTAGGCATAAAACTTGTTTTAAGGTGCATAAACTTTACATCAATTGATATAAGTCCATGCTAGTTGGAAAGTTAGCCTTAAAAGGTCCTAAAAAGACAATTTTTGCCTCATCATAATTTCACTGCACGTGGCCACCTATGTCAGTGGAATATCATGTCTGCACCCCAAACAAGAGCTCTAGATCCACCTTTTTAGGCCTCATCATAATTTCACTGCACGTGCCCACCCATGTCAGTGGAATATCATGTCTGCAATATATGCTAAACATAATCAACTTAATAATCTGCTTTCACTGGTGCTTCTAAATTCAAAATCATTTGAAAACATATGACGCTATTTGTCAAAGCTGCTTGTTAAGTTTGGTGACCAATCACACCCTACCTCTATGTTGAAGTTTATCACTATGACTAAGTAAATAATTTCTTTAGAAATCAACACTCATTTAGTTTCTTTCACTTATAACTACATCAATTGCATGCCCTAAATTGTAGAGTTGTTGCAACATTCTCGCTTGTTTGAATTACCAACGTTCTTCCTTATGTTTGTTTGTTATCTGAATGTTGTGCAAAGTTTTATGTGCTCTAGGCTTTTCTTATCTCCTAGTTCGCTGGGAAAATGTGAGATTCTACTGTATCTTAGCATGTAGTCACCTCCATTTTTAGATTCTATGTAAACTATATAATTCTTATAGGCAAGCTGCCTTTAACATATTCTCATCTTATATTTTTTCACCCGATGACACATACTCAATTTTCGCATATCTGTCCAATTTATTAGAGAATACTCTGAAATATATCTATGGAGGGTTGATGGTCTCATCCTCTATTTGCACACATGAGTTTTTTAGGCAGCAGCATTGAACAAGCTGCATTGTGTATTTCCAGTGTCGCATATATTTGGTGGCCTCTCTGTCTTTGAGTGTATCATCTGCCATGCGATAAACATGATATTCACAGGTAAATATTTACGATAAATATGATGCTCTTCCAGCGTATTGAAGCATCATGTACTATATATCTGAAATGGAAACATAGGATCCGTTTTGTCCAAACTCCAATTATGTAGGTGATTATGTGGATTCAGCTTTAACTACTATCTAATCTCTCACTTATAAAATGTAAAGGTGAGTTTATATTACTCTTTTCTATTATTAGTTAAAGCCTTAGACTTTTTGTGCAAAATAAAACGGCGAAGCCATCATCCTCTAGCGCAACAACCAAAACACTAGACAGCTCCACAATGCGTTATTTAAAAACCTGTGTAATCGAGCCCAACAAATACGTAAAAGGTTGGCAAACAGTTTCAGAACTGCAAAGCTTCACGCAAGAAGCAACATAGCAAGTGAAAGCTTTCAAGCAAGAAAACAACGAAGACCCAGCAGAATGTAAGCAAAATAAACAAACCACATTACCACAACAAGTACGTCGATGAACTAACATTACCTTTCATAGAATTTGTCAAGCACATCCCAAGGAAAAAGAATGTTGAAGCCAACTACGACAACATGACGAAAAAAGAAGGGATGCAACACCTTGCAAGCATATCAGAGGGCATCACCACCTACCAAGGTTCCATCCTACATATCGGCTATAACTTGACCATAGATGAATGTCTACGGTCAAAATTCAGGACAAAAGATGATGACAACGCTAATGAAGTTATACAACCACGAACACAAAACAAACAACCCAATGACCATCGAAAAGGCAACATATGCTTTTGATGACAAACTTGCCTTAGAGCTTTTTGGAAACATTGACTTTTTTCCAGACCCACCCTGGGATGACAGTTAATAGCGTTACACATTTCAATTCCATTTCTTCCAAATGTTGACCTATTAAAAATGCATATAATACAATTTTGATGTCGAACTCAATCTTAAATCCTATCTTAACTATACAACAACAATTAAAAATGCTTAAAATAGAATTTTGATTTCAATCTCAAATTCTACCTTAAGTATCATAAACACACCACAACTAAAAGTAAAACAAAAGGAGAAGAATGTATACTAGTCAAAACAATTCTAATACAATTAATAATGGCGCAGGTAAAAAAAATCAACCATAAAGATATATTGCCTAACGTGCAATATGAACAACAAGAAATACATAGGACAAACGAAAAACCTATCAACCAGGTACAAACAGCACAAATCAAAACCAAACGTCAAAATGGCAGGAGACGTTGACAAGCACAAACCATACGAAAAAAACTTCAGCATCGACGTCTTAGAAGAGACCAAATGCAATAAAAAGGCAAAATCAAATAGAAAACTATTACATAAACCTTTACAACACCATCAAGAGGGCTACAACAACCCCGTATCCTGTCCTTCCAAAACTAGGAAATATTGGTACCTTAAACGTAGGTGCCTCATCTAAAGTATTCGAACAACATATGCTACTTGTAATTTGCAAACAACCACTCCACGATATCGAAACATAAATAATTTGGAATGGTTTCAAACATAAATAATGTTACAATTATCGTATTTATTTTATTTTTCTATCGCCTCTGGCGTGCCTTTTTGCTAGTTTTTTTTTTTTTTTTTTTTTTTTTGGTTGCAGGCTAGCGCCATTACCGTCCTCCGGGATTCCCTAATTCTGTGTTTTTTTTCCGTTGCAGCCAAGGTCTATTATTGTATTCCCGAAACAGATTATTGACTACTGATTTTTGAATTTCAGATTTCATAAGCAAAAGATAAAGAACTCATCAAGCAAGAAATAAGCAAGTCAGCCACAACAATGGAAGCACAAACAATCGATTCAACATTCAGATATTTCCCTTCTCAAAACTTCGCCCTCGATTTTCACTTTTTTTCAAATAAATGTAGACTTATACACTGCTAAATCATATACCGGATCAAGGATAACATATCAGATTTTACATACTAGTAACATGCTGCTGCAGAAAGTCATCATCGACAAGATGAGCTAGGAATTCGTCCTCAGTTAGTTCAGCTCGTTGCCTAAGGTTGCAGTTGCAGCATTTGAAATCGGGGAAGAGATAAAACCGTAATAATTTTAAGAACACTTTAAGTTTTTCAAAATTAACTTCATTTTTTAAGCTTACCATGAAACTGAACCATTTTCCTTGGTGATAACACATTCCTTTGAATGCGTCATATGCCTAAGACCAAAAAAGTAGGAAGAGAAAGCCGTTGTTTTTTGTTTGTCGCCCTCCATCTGCAAAACAAGGAAAAAGGGTCAAAGATTCCTCAAAACACTGGTAAATCACTGATTTTGATGGCGCTTGAGACTACCCTTACCTTGCACTAATGCTGGGGGGCTGCAGCAGTGCCAGCGCCGTTAGAAGCGGGCAGCGGCATGGCCCTATCCGTTCGGACACGGCCAAAAAGGGCAAGGAAGCTTGGCGCATAAGGTTCGGTCGAGGAAGCTTGGTGCATAAGGTTCGGTCCAACACTATCTCAAAATGACGGCTTTGACGATAACACGTGGACGGCAAAGGTTCATCCAGGATATAGGTGGGGTGATACTGGAGGACGGTTACTCAGCGAACGACCGAGATTCTTCAACGTCGCATGGACGAATTAGATTTCGAGACCCCGGAGGTCGGGATCTCCACAGTGGCCGATATCGGCTCCTATATCAGCCCGGCCAAGGTGATCCCGGAGGGCAGTGTCACGAGTCTCCCCTATGGTGATCTCGGAGGGGGGGATCACCGGGCCGATAACGCCAACCCGATATCGGCCATTCGTGGTGGTGATACCGGCGATCGGTATCGCGGATGTCGGGCGTTGGGGATCCCGCAGTGCGGGATCCCGGGAGGGCTGATAACTTCCCCATTATCAGCCGGGCCATGGTGATCCCCTTCTCCGGAATCGCCAGGGTGATGATCCCGGAGGCGGGTATCGCACGTCACTTTTTATAGTGATACCGGCGGACGACCAGGATGCGACGAAATCCCGGACGGCCGAGATTGTTGCAGGCGTACTGACGTGTATCAATACGGTATAACGGGGGCCCCCGAAACGAAATTCGTCGAGAATGGTTGGGGATACCAGAGGCCGGAATTTCCACCTTCGAGATCACCGAAACCAAGGTAAGACTATCCTCATCCCTTCCTCGGGAAACATGATTATAAGCAGAATATCAACCTTAAAGTACCTAAAGACCAATATTTAAATAAACAAAACAATTATGCATCATTGCTTTGCTAATGTAGCAATCTAATTGCAACTTATAAGAGGAAAATAGAAGATGCATACCACTTCAGTTAAGAGTTCAAGAATAGTCATCATCTTATTGTTGCTAGTGTTCTAAGAAGCATAAATTGCTGAGTTTGAAGGCCAGCACATTGAAGGATTACGAGCTACGCAACGACTACAAGAATAAGCTGATTCAAACAAGATATCACTTTAGAGATTTAAGCCTTACAAATACTACCTCTGATATTGTTTCAATCTCATCTAGACGTAAGTCATTTCCAGAAACACAGTCATGTTTAACTGTATGAGGGAATGCATGGTATGAGAGCAAATTAGTTCATTCAACTCAGCCTTCATGCTCTTTATAAATGCAGATATGCACGCCACAGAGAATTCTTTGTGTTATCTATATCATTCACATGCTGCTTGACAAACTGATAATCTTCTTAGTTGACAAAGAGCTTAATTGATACTATGAAAGAGACCAGGAAATAGCATATAAGCATAACACACTTATCTGTTTGAGGCTAAAATGAAACTGAACTCGTGTAGACTCCATCAGCTACATCTCCGAAAGAAGAGGTTTTTCGAACAGGGGAAAGCAAACAAAGCGTGTTTCATATCATATCACAATTTGTATTGTAAGCCCATATGCAGTACAATCAGATCAAAGATATGAAGTAGAGAGTCTGCTCACCAAAACCAAGAACTGGAGCCCTGGCCAATGCAGAAGGAAAAAAGAAATGAAATTCCTGACATAAAATATTAGGCAGAAAATGCATCTTCAAAAAATACCGTCATCCTGTCATGGCAGTTCCAGCAGCCAAGAAGAAATATGCCTTCTCAAATACAGCTGAGGCACTTGTTTTGCCGACAAATAAAATCCAAGCATGATTCAACCAAGAAGTACATGCGGATTCAAGCTCTGATCTTGAAGTTCCCGGAGCATCAATGCCAAAAAAAAATGCTTCTTTTCCTCTAATTTCCGCTTTCTAAGGCTTTTCTCTTTGTAGAATAGACTTTAATGAATCTCACCCCTCCTTTTTTCTACCTACTATGATATGTGCCCTTGACATGCAAGTTATGAAATGCAAGTTATTTGAATGATAGACCTAAATACTTTTAATTTCACCTATCAACCTTGACGTGCAAGTTATGAAACGCAAGTTATCTAAATGATACATCTAAATCCTAAAAAATTCACTTATCAACCTATTACTAGATTCAAATGATGGTCAAGGTCGTTGCAAAATTATTCTAACATTCCTAGCCACACTCAATCTGTGACATTCCAGTATACTATATGGTATAAATACCTAAATTATACTGCCACATCACAATACATGTTAAGTAGATTGACATGTCAAGCGTAGGATATGTCAATAAATTACACATGCATGCCACCTAGTTAGCTAGCATGTTAATATATTGCAAGGGGTTGTTCCATGGAAATATAAATACATTGACATGTACTTGTTCTATACAACTATTAGGAGCCATTATATTATACGTAATAGTATAATATATCTCATGAGCCATTATATTACACATGGGTGCCAATATTTTGGCAACACGTTAGTATAACATGTGTGTTGCACTTGATCCCATAAATCCAATGACATTGTATTTATGACTCATGCAACCATTATTGACCATTATATTGCACATGTTAATATAACATGTGAATATAACCCATATCGCCATATGGCGGTTCCCTAAGGAGCCAAGTGGGGCAATAAAGTACTAACCCTAAAGCTTAGGGAACAAAGGGCAAGAACCCTAAAAGTCGCTTTTTGGGTCCTAGTAGCGATCGTGGGCGATCAAAGGAGTGTTTGGAGCAGTGACGGGCATAATCCAGCTTTACAGCAGCAACAAAACTCACTGTGCCAGACGATTCCAAGATCTTCATCCGTTTGCATCGGTTTCAGCAGCATGAACAGGGCCCAAGGCATTGGAGGCAGTCAAGGATCCAGTTAGTGTCGATTCGATTAGTCAATGCAAGCTTCACAGCTCTTTTTAGGTCAGATTACTATCTGTTCTTAGTTAGGCGATTTCTAGAACCCATACTAGTAACCTGGACTAACGAACGAACCCTAATCATATTGATTAGACTAGTTAGATTAGATATGTTATTTCTATTATTTGATTCATTCTGTTATATCAGGATGGATGATATCTATGTTTTGCACCTCTTGTGTTTGGAAAGGGGGGTAGAGACCCAGAGCCATGATTAGAAGATAATTCTAGAACAGCCTTATTAATTCCCATTAATTGAGGCATGTGCATAAGGGCCCGCCTGCGCTGTGGGTGGCGGGGCCACGGATGACAAGGAGGAACTTGTCCCATAGCAGTTGATCCCTCTAGTGTGTAGGGCCTACTGCGGAACATTGTGAGCTAGGCCTAATACCAGTATGCATTATGTGAGGCTCTTGCTATGGACTCGACACCTCTTGGGTGGTGAAGCCACCTTCAGTTGAAGTCGTATACGAGCAAGTGGTAGCCCTCTAGATCGCCTGCTACGGGCATGGATTCTCTGGAAGGGAGAATCCCCTTCCTGCCTCATTGACTGGGGAGATGCAACCCAGGAGTAGCCCCTTTGGCTATGCACCCGACAGGCTACGGTCAGGTCCGAAGACTTATCAGCCTATTTGCAAAGTATGCACAGGAGGGGTGGATGAAGTGGACTATCCAACAACCATGTTCTATGCCAGCCAAATCTATTTGCCATGAATTCTGTCTACATTGACGTCTGAAGACCCCAAGCCATCTGTCGTACTTTGAGTCTGAGCTTTGGGTAGGATTTGCCATTGTCCTTTATGTTGTTATGTTATCATGTTGTGATATCATGGTGATTCTCACCCTTCGAGGTAGATATGTATGTTCTTTATTGTTATGTACTTATGTTGTATGTTTTCGCATGCTAGGTTGGTCCCGAGGGAGGCAAGATGAATGACACGTCCATTCATCCCATGTAGGATTCTTGCTCCCATCAAGAATCCAACATCAGGTGGATGGCCTTTCGTTGGCAGCATGGCCGACAAGAGGGAATCTCTGATTTTTATACTATGGGAGCATCGTATACGAGCAGGGGATGTCACAATGGTATTAGAGTGATGATCTTAGTTGACCAGGGTCGAGCATTGACCATCTACCCAATAGCAACTAATTGTTCTAGAAAATTTCAGTGTTGGAGTAACACCCAAGCAAGAACCACAATTTGGGAGAATTTTTTTTTCCCCTTCTCAAATGTAGGGATATCGGTCATAATAATAGAGTTAGAAAATTTCAGCCAAAATGACCGACGACTTTCAGCTAACACGAATGGCACTTATGAGACTCTCATAAGCCTGTTAGTGCACGACGAGAGTCGTCTACTGTTTATAGGCTAGGAGCATCTAGAATAGATAGTAAAATCTTGCTTAAATTAATTAAGCTAGCTTGTTTTGTATAATAAAACATTAAATTAGATACTTACAAATAATTCTGGCCCATGACTCTCAGCTAGTGCGAATTGCACTTATGAGATGAGACTCTCATAAGCTCGTTTGGCGCACGGTGAGAGTCGTCCATTGACTTTGATCATTGACTTTCTTAAGTCAAAACCTTTCTTCTTTATAGTGAAGAGATTTGAACTCCTGACCTCTTAATTCAAAGTCTAAGACTTTACCAACATGCCAAGAGACTTATAAAAGTATTTTCATCATGTTTTATCACTTATATTGAGTACGAAACAGTTCAAAGTAAGAAAGAGATTTGAACCCCTAACCTCTCAACCAAATGCAGTACAAAACAATCCAAAGTAAGAAAGAGATTTGAACCCCTAACCTCTTGGCTCTCAACCAAATGCACTTACCATTAGACCAATACGATAATAGTGTAATCTTTTACTTATTGTATATAGTAATATTTTGTGAAAATCTTTTTCTAAACTTGCAAGAAGGATTCCAACCTTCAATATAATCATATATTCGTTGTAGCAATGTCTTTCACCCCTTGTATATAGAGTATGATGGACATCGTAATTAAAGTTCATAACGAATGGGAAATTGAACCCATGATCGACTGGTTTGAAGGCAAGATATTTACGATATCTTTTACCTATGATGATATTATTTTAGTTGTACATTGATGATAATACATTTTAAGTGTACTTAAAAAATATAATGTTTATTAAATGGACTATCCATTAAGGAGAAATGTAACTTTGGAACCTCGTGATAATTTTCACGGCGATAGAACGAAAAGTTATGACACGCCGTATGTAAATAATTTGTAGTGAAATTGTTATGTATTATTTTAACATAAAATTGTTGAAATTAGAGAGCAAAGGTCCAGACGACTCTCACGATGCGCCTAAACCACTTGTGAGAATCTCACGCCGCCTCCAGGTGCACCGTAAGAGTCCTCCAAATTGTGCTAATAACTAATTATGTTGCCAAACAATCAAGCATAGTGAGCTTAGTTTGTTCTGTAGGGCAGAATTATGACCTTAGTTATAGTATTAAATTTAGTCTTGACCGCAAATAGACCATGACTCCCACCCTACACCTAAGCCACATGTGAGAAGCTTGCACTGCCTCCAGGCGCACAGTACAAGTCCTCCAAAAATTTCAACCATTTTTTTTCTTGACAAATCATCTCCAAATCAAGTGAAATTTGTTGTAGCAGGTCTTATAAAAGGTCATGTATGCACCTTGTCACTCAATGCAACATAGAATTGTCAGGTATTACTTTGAACAACCTCAAATTTCTCAAACCCTATAATTTCGCACTTAGTTTTTTATCCTGTAAATTGGCATTTGACCTCTTCCCTCTACAATATGCTCCTCAAGCTTTAAGCTGATTCTCTTACTCCTAGAAGCACTTAGACATCCGTTTGTGGTAGTCAGCTAGTACCTTGACGAAGCAACTCAAGCATTCTAGTGCTAGTACATTGCTTTGATCATACCAAAGAGGCAACAATTGACCTAATCTACGGAATTAGCTCCCACATAGTCTACCATTGTCAAGATATTAGCATGAATGAGTCTGTTACAACCTAGAGTCTACGATTGTTCAAGTCATTCTTTGCATAGGGCACTGGAGCCAAAGGCCAAACCAATTTGTCTGAAAACTTATAGCACGTCCAAACATCATAAAGGCCGTACAAAGCAAAGCCTAACATATGCTAGACTGCGTGACCATGAGCTTTGAAAAAGGTTAGGTACTTCTCTATCAACGTTGCTTTGGCCATAATCCTCCTTTATAGGGCAATCACTATAGTAGGTGAGCCGTCTATCCAGTTGTGTGACTCTCAACCCGTAGACTGTAGTGTAGATGAGTGGGTGCTTTCGGACTAGGAAGCGAGAGTGACGGAAGAACATGACGTAGCAGAGTAGTTCCTCGAAGACATCAGAGTTCCAATTAGTGGGCAATTAGATAAGGTGGAAGAAGCCGAAAGAAAGATACAACAAATGGAGGAATAATGGTAGATACCTTTAGCAACAAGACCAGTAGGTTAGAACATCATTACCTTGGCCCCAACCTTCGTTGGCTAATAGCGGCTTACCTAGTTGTCAACGATGTTAAGAACCTCCTTGCTCTCTTATGCCAACATGAAGACCTCGACACCTTCATTGACTTCAAAACAGGAGTTCTAGATAGAAGAATACAAGGTAGCAACATACAAGAGCAGAGCATATCAGACACGAATAGATAGGGTCATAGAAGATAATCTCCATCGGAAGGTGAAGTCATAGACGCACATGGGCGCATAGGAATCACAAAGAAGACAATCACAACCTTGTAGCCTAGCAGCTTAAGCGGACCTCGAGCAACACACAAAGAGGAGGCTTATACCAGCATCAGGGGCAACATCAAGGAGGACGATCTTCAGTCATAACAAGAGTTCCAGATCTACGAACATCTTGTAATAAAAGAAAAGATGACTTTAGTGCTTCAGCCAACGAGCTCGAGTGGACCAATCAGAAAAGGGTAGAGGAGCCAACATACTCAAACGGCCAATACCTTTGTACATCTTTGACTTTTTAAATTTGGACACCTACAGCAGGAATGTGTATTGGTTTTGATGTGTGGGCAAGCTTTTCCTGCTCTTCGGATTCACATAGCTTTAAAGTGATTTGTCTTACATGATTACTTCTACCGATAGTATTTGGAGCATATGTTTCAAAGTTAATTTCAGTGAAGGGTATTTGGTGTTGCTATGTGCATAATGCCAATTTGTGATCTTTAAGAGTAGTAATATGTCACTATTGTACAATCCAAATCTATTTTGTCAAAAGCTTTAGACCCATCTACAATTTTGGGTTCTATACACCTTGCTCCTCATAGATGTGATATACCACCCATTACTATAATCACACACACACACACACACATATATATATATATATACATATACATA
>JAANSK020272791.1:0-11520 GCA_011763485.2 Isoetes engelmannii
AACATACTTATTTCAGCATAGATTTTGCTGTGTTTTCCTGATTAACTAGCATGATTATCATCAAATTCAACACATTCTCAGAATCTATGTAATGAGGCATTTGCAAACAGATAAAAATGCGTACCAGCATCCTGACAACTGGATTCACGCCCTGCATTCGACGCGAAACATAAAACCATCAGCAAATTCGAAAATTTTCTTCAAAACGGGCCTTTCAATGGACCAGGTGACAATACCGTGCTCTTTAACGAAGGAAATTGTGGCGGCGGCAATGAGGAGCCCATGAAACTGCTGGATGAAAATCCGGAACCTAAAGAGAGCCCCGACATGGAGCTGGTTAACGAGGCCATCATCATAGCCATAACCAGCGACCACTTTCTGAGTTATGTCCGTTGTCTCTTATCTTATGGTTCGTCTACGTGGGTAATGACGTGGGCAGAATATTGATTAATCAGTTAAAACATAGTTTTTCCTATTTATTTTGGCTGATAACGGAAAACATGATTACATGTAGAATAGATGCATACCCAAAATATAACAAATTCCAATAAACAATGCTTCTATTGATTGAAAAGATACAATTGTAAAATCTGATCGTCTTCGTGATCCTTCTTGACCACTCAAACTGTGTACCCATATAAAGTTACTTGTCGTGGCTGCAAATCCGGCAGAAATCCACGAAAATTCAAGTATACAAATTTTCTGATCACAAAACTGGGTATGCTTGCCAACTGAAATTTGAAGTGATGCCACTAATGAAGTGGCGTTATTACAATGATGTACAAAAGAATACTGGAAGGGCTAACTGGGGACGCAGAAAGAATGTATTTCTTCAGATGGTCAAAATCTCAATCTTTATATGGTCAGAATCTCAACATAGGCACTCGTCTATTGGATCAGGACCAAAAATATCTGGACAATTCTGCCACTGGCCAAATTCGCGAGCTTCCCAGTACCCTCCCTTGTAACAAAATGTACCTTTGTCCAAGGAAAACCACTTAGGAACCCACCCTGTCTCTTGTAGCTTCCGGGCCTGCAATTCAATTGTATAAAATGCACAGATAAGAGCAGTTGAGAAGTGCAAACAGAATAAGGATAAGAATAAGAAGCTACCTGCCGTTGTTTATGTTCTAAACGCTGCTTTTCCACATTAGCCTGTTCATATTCTCCATTTTCTAAGTGGCGCTGATCAGGTCGTAATCTTGAATCTGTTTGAGGCAGTTTCTCCTGCAAGCCGCGTCTGTTAAAACTCAGTGCTTTTGGGGGGCTCTATTATTAACTTTCTGTTTTCTTCATAACCATGTGAATGCTACCTTCAGTCCTGGAGTGATCTCATTCAGAGTGATTGCAAATGACGTTAAGTTGTATCGTGTAGGAAATGCCGGTGGTTTATTTTTCTTCCAGAGCAGTCTTGCTTCATTTTTATTAGGTTTCATGCTAGGGTCTCCCAGAACATAGCATATGCTTTCGTCCCATTTTCCAATTAATGTTGCTACATTTTCACCATCTGCATTGTGAACATAGCCCTGGACCTAAGAATAAACAAAAACCTTGCTATAATTAGGCTGTTACAAGCAAGCAGAACCAGAATTATCCTATCTAAGCCTTATCATAAGCCATGATAGAGACAGAATTATTGGTGATCACCTGATGGGGGTTCTTCTCCAAGAGAGACTGCTCCTTGAACTTCATTTTACACGAGAATTCCCGATTCCCTTGTATCTTCATTGTTCCATAATGATCAACATAAAGTTTTCCTAGGATCAAGTTATTTATAGAAGAAGTCACCTGTCAATGTCAGCAATATTATTTGTTCATCCTATCCCTTCTGCCCATAGGATTTTTACTGTGATAAGGACAGAGTAATACCTTGCTCCATTGAAAAACTTCACCATCATCAAACTCGAGTGTAAGAATTCCTACAGGATTAAGCTCAATAGAACGACCCCAAAATTTGCTCTTCAGCATGCTATCACCCCAGAACTTCCAGCCCCTCCCCTCACAGTGGCAAGCAATGACCATTGGATGATGACTAACCTGCCAGATTCCAGTAAAGCACCTTTTCTAGGGATAAGAAAAGAAGAAATGAACACATAATTTTAAGATACATCCATAGGAAAGCACCTTTTCTGAAACAAAACGCAGTCCCTTATCTGGGTAGTCGGCTTCATATGTCTCCCCTAATAAAGGATTGAAAGGTTTGCGGAGTCGGCCTTCTGTTGAAGAATAACTAGATACTGCAAACGCAGCTACATGTAACATCCTCATCAAGCCATCTCCCTGAACAAGCTATACTTGTTAATTTTTCCATTATTAGAGCAAACAAATGATAACATTATCTTGTACTTTAGAGGCTCAACATGTTATTGAATGAAAGAGAAAAAAACATATACCTTATTTCCCCATTCTCGGGCCTGGTCAAGTAACTGGGAGTACTCTAAATCTTCAAAACATTTTTGCAGTGTTGACAATGGTTCATTGAAATAAACAGGCAGGCATACTTTGCTCAAATCCTTGCCGATATTATCTCTGATCATAGACCACAAGCTTACAGCCTTTTCCTGCTCCTTTGGATCTGGTAATTTTTTCCTTCTTTCTATAACAGGATAGCCAAAACCAACAACGCTGAGAGCTAATTCAGTTGCCAATGTATCATCCCGGAAAGAGGGACTATGACTGGTATCAACAAAAACTTCTTGTGTATCAAAAAACGTGTTATCTTCATCCTCAGAATCTGCTCCAGTATATGGCTGAACACTTTCATCATCAGAGTCTGTTTCACTTGCACCTAAGAGATTAAGCACTGACAAAAACAACAAAGTATAACATAAGAGACTTGTCCATCATTCGAATGTTTTGCAACTCCAATTGCGTGCCTGCTTTTCAAACAATGATAAAGTGTGATTCAAATTTATACCATGATCTTTCAAACTTCCAACTGCTGATCCACCTGGAACTTGACTTTGCATCTCATCCACAACAGTGGTCTCTAGGTCAAACTTTTCGACCTGAAAACCACAATACCAGTTTATTCATTTAGAAGCACATTGGCCACACATGAAATGAATGCCATTTCTAAAAGCTCAAAGCCTGAAAAGAATAATACAGGTTTCGTTAGCTAATACATTGTCAGATAACTTTAACGGATATCAATGGGCCATTCTAATAATGGCTTCCTTTTTTCGGTCCTTGATTATCCTAAAAATCAGTCTTCTTCTTCATAGAATCAGGGCACAAGGTATTTACCAGCATTTTGAACAACTTCACAACCAGAAGGATACCCATAGAACTAAGGCAGCACTTACTATAATAATATGCCTGGACAAGGCGTGCATTTCTAACACCATTTACAATGGAGATTTAAAATTACAGCCAGAACCAAGGCCCACTACTTGATAATGTTGGCTTGTTCCTTTTAATTAGATATTTCCTGAAGGTTGATCATCTGCAAGGATTGCCAGCTACCGAGAAAACCTTGATCCTATGTGGCTTTTTGAATGTAGACAATAATGAAAGAAAATGTTCAAAATAATAAATAAATGGCAATACCTCCAGATATCTCAGCTTTTCAATTAAGCAAAGCTGCTTTTGTCGCATGTCCTGCAATTTCTGGTGTAGCTTCTGAAATTCTGACAATACAATGTCCTCGCATTCCTTGATGCCATCAGAGCTTACGCCTAACTCTTGCAGCTTTTGGCAAAGCCTCCCTGTGGGCATAATAGGAACCTCTGAAGGCACTACAATGTCAATTGAGGAATAACTTCTCGGAAAAAGCTCCTTTGCCCATTGAAAGGCCTCCAACCAGCTTGCCTTATCTTCTTTGCTCTCAGCACGGAGGTAAAGAGTTTTTGTTCCAGTATAGACATAAAACTTCCTATCATCAGACTTGCTTTCCCGGAAGGATGATACCTGCAGCCAAATCCAGACAATATTATCACATTAGGGAACCAGATCACTGATAAGATGTCGCTCACACAAGACAAACACTTGCAGTAAGTTTATAGCTGAATACTTCCTTTTGTCGCAAAGATCGATAAAAAAAAGAAGTAATGTTGACTAGGTTCGCAATCGGCTATGTTTTGTCAAAAACCATGTTTTTTGTATCAATCAATAAGCAAATTAGAGACATAAAGAAATGGTTGGTACTGTTGGCATAATTCATATGCCTAACTAAATGAGACCCTTGTTGCTATGCTGCAATTTACACAAAGAATCCGTCTGGGACCCTTGCAATTGACTCCGCAGAGTGTTCAATACCTTGCATTAAAGTGTTGGCTTCACAATAGCACACTCAAGCAAGTGATGTGACCAAGTGCTACTTGCCTCTCAACTCAGATTCCCAAATATCTGCAAAGACCAACCCCTTGGAGTTACTTACGCAAAGCCACAATAAGACTGCCCTTTCTAAAGGCCCTCTACACGTGCCTATTTAAATTGTTTCATACCCATATATGGTTGCAACTTCTACTTGTTGCAGACACATCTCCCAAGGTTTCAGATCTTCAAATGTGCTTCAATTATCTCTTGAAATAACCAGAGATCCATGTGGCTCATTATCTTGCTAGAATGTTTTTTTAAGGGGGCTCAATTCAATCAAAGTGCACATACAGAGACTGGCATGATTCAGATTAACAGATAAACATAAAAGATATACCAGCATCGAACCATGTTAAATATCTACTTATTATGCTAATGAGAAATTGCATACAGATAAACTGGTCGAGTATTTACCTTCAAATGCAACTCTCCCAATACCCTTTTAGGCCGTTTTTCATAAACTGAAGTTGTATTCTTCTGCTTCCTCAACAGCCTCTGTGCCTCCTCTCCTATAATTCTCAAATTCTTCAATTTTTCCGAACTGATAGAAATCCTATCGGGCCCACGAATCTTATAATAAGATAGAACCCCATCCTCGAGACAAAACCACCTAGCTTTCCAACCCTTGCCAATATTTACCCACTTGTAAAGTATTCCTGCTACCTTAGGCAAATCCAGGGCATCAAAGTAATCTGCGGAAGGGATACCTTTTTTAGGAGATCTTGTGGTGGGAGATTTTATGGTAGGAGACTTACAATCATCTTGTTCATAAGCATTTGGGAGTGGACCGGCTCTTCTGGCACATGCCTTAGATGAAGTTATGGGTAAATTGGAATGAGACATCTCCTCAGATCGAAACGCTGCTTCATTAACCGGAATTTAGCCAAGCATCCAGAGTTTATAGTGCAGTTCGATCTTTGATAAGCATATGAAAAGACCTGACATACAGAATTCATCCTTTGATTGCCATAGCCAGGTCAGTTTGAAACTTTCCCGAACTCCGGGAATGTTACAGGGACCCAATATCCGCCACGCCGGGCAAAAGAGTGTGTAAAATAAACAAAGTATAAAAACCTGAGTTCCTCGAGGTAAGACTATGGGCTAGTTTCAAGTTTGAGGCCCATGGGAAACTATCCTAGGAATCAATGGGTGGTACAAACAACTAGTTGATTAGATATGTAGGCACGAGCTCGATAGGGGCTAGATCTTCCAGACATATTTGGAAAGGAACTGGGATCTGCAATTTCGTTTTTTTGAGAGTATTTGATGAGTTACAAATGCCACCACTAACGTCGTGTCTTGATTTTGGAGGTTTCATCGAGTGTGCCACAGTAGTGCCATATGAACACAATTCCCTTCCCATGACAATTACATTCGTAAATGCAATCCAGTTTGCCCTATTGGGTATAGCCAATTGATAGTACAGTATTCCACGTTGTCTAAGATACAACTCAAAACTTTCGAATGAAGGGTAAAACGTCAAGTCTTTTCAAGAATGGAGAGAAGTCAAGTTGCAATCTGGACAATCCATGATGATAATCAGTTACAGCTGCTTGTTAAATGTGTTAATGGGTTGCCTATAGCCAAGCGCGACCCTCTGAATCTACATTATTTTTAGGCATATTTTAACCAATCCTACCGTGTAAAGGAGGAGGTATATTTTCTTGTGAATAAGAAAGAGAGTTCTCTGCATCTTGTTGTTGACTTATCGTGGTCCCAACAAGATTACAGTGTCAAATTGATTTCCTTTGCCTTTGATCTGAGCTGCTCACATGCCTACAAGGTGCATGCTACTTTACTAAGATTGATCTTTGTGGTGCTTATATTCTCATCTGGATTCGTGAAGGCGATAAGGGGAAGACCTCTTTTCATACTCCGTATGGTTAGTTCGAGTATATTGTCATGTCTTTTGGGCTTACCAATGCCCCGATTTTTCAGCATATGGCAACCGATGTCTTCAGAGAATATTTGAATCTTTTTGTCATCATATATCTGGATGATATTCTTATTTATTCTAAAACTCATGAGGAGCATGAGAGACATGTTTGACAGGTTCTTCAGAAGCTTCATAAGCATGGGCTAAGATGTCAAGTTTGAGTAGTGCTAGTTTATCAAGATAATATGGAGTCTCTCGGCTATCCAGCTAAAGTTTCATAGCGAAGGATGCACCTTTTGAATAGACAGTTGAAGCTGAGACGACTTTCATTATCTTGAATCATGCCTTCCCCTCGGCTTAAGTTCTCGTTCGTTCAGATTCCTCACGTCCTTATATTGTTGAGGCATATGCTTTTGACTTTGATTTTGGAGGTATGTTATCACAAGAGGGGGATGGTCATGTACTGCATCCGATCACCTAGAATTCTCGAAAGTTTTAGGGTGCAAAAATCAACTATACAATTTATGATAAGGAGCTCTTGGCAACAGTAGATTCTTTTGAGGAATTGAGCCATTTCTTCAGGGATCCCCTCATAAAGTCACAGTCTATACTGATCTTCGAAATTTGAAATATAGCTTTTGTTTCTCGGTGACATAATGTCATCCTGATTGTTGTTGATCGATTTTCTAAAATGACTCATTTTATCCCTTGCAATACCACCATTACAAGTGAGGGAACAACTGATTATTTTTTTTTGTGTGGAAGTGGTCAAACTTCATGGTTTGCCAAATCCTCGGTTCATTGATGGACTTTGGAAGCGACTTTTGGAGTTCTTGCATGTGGAGTGCTCTTTGACTTATAGTCATCATCCAAAAAGTAACGGGCAGGCAGAATGCAATAATCAAACATTGGAGCAATATTTGAGATGCTTATCAGTTACAAACATGGTGATTCTGGGTCAATTGGCTTCCACTAGCTTGCTTATAATTACTCAGTACATGCTTCCACTGGCCAAACTCCATTCTTTCTCAACTAGGGTAGCATCCTCGCTGGTCTTTGATTATATCAATCCTAGTGCGGAGCCTTGGCCCGAGAAACTCTGATCTTCATTTAGAGCTCCAAAACCATCTCCTTAATGCTCATGAGCGCTATCGACATTATGCTTATTTACATCGTCAAAAAGCTTCCCCTTTTCATGTTGGTAATCTTGTCTAGCTTCTCTACAGGGACCTTTCTACATTGCATCCCTGCAACAAGCTTGACTATCGTCATCTTTGTCCTTCTTGGATCACTGCTCATATCAACAATGTTGTGTTCGCACTCGAGCTCCTTCCATCTGTTCGCCTCCATCCGATATTTCATGTTTCATCCTTGGAGCTAGATTCAATTCCTTTCTAGATCGATTTCTTCTATCCCCTCTTCCAGTTGACATCGATGAGCATGAACAATTCGAGGTTCAAGAGATTTTGGATTCTAGTTCCTTTAGCGACGCCTGTATTACTTCGTCTGTTGGGAAGGAAAAGGATCGCACCAAGGAATCTGCAGAGTATCTAATTAGTGCTTCTGATAAAGTTGAGGAGTTCTATCGTGGTTACCTGGATAAGTGGAATCCAAGCACTCTGGCTCCAGCTCTAGCTCCAGTTCCAATGACTCGTCACCGTCGTAGTATGGAGTTGGTGTGACAACTACACATATATAATATGTATATGGACATCACCTATATTTGTATTGGCATATTTCTAAAACGCCCAAATCCGATGTCCACTCCGACTTATATTGTGTCAGAACAACATCCCTCCATAAACCTTCTAAAAAGTTCCAAAAATATTCCTCTAGAACCTTTCAAAATATTCTCTAGAGCTCCAGAAAGTTCTGACAACATTCTCCTAGAAACCTCCGCAACTGGCCCCGTTGCCAGTATATAAGGGGGCTTTCGCCATTGGGTTTCACCTTACGGTTAAATGCCAATTGTGAGCCTTTCCTAGTTCAGCATTCTGTTCTCTTGTGCCATTCATGGTGATTATACGTGTGACATCATTTATAAGAGTATGTGCGATATGTTCTTGTATTTTTGTTTGTAGGTTCATGACAGTATCGCACAGATTAAATGTCTGTAATTGTCATCCAAGAGAATCCTATTAGAAAGACACATGTGGGCATACCTCCCACATCAGATCCCCATTGATATATATGATAGGCCCTGGCCTGCATAGTTAATATATGCACTAGACCCCTGGAATGTACACGTAATCCAATGCAGAATCAACAAGTGATAGCAGACCCTCATCTTTGATCATCGCAGAACATTCTAGTCCACTCCAAATATGAAACTCAAAAGACTATAATCTGGAGAAGTTGAAATCCGTCCAATGGTTTTGGCATATAGTTTCTTAGGGTTTCTATTTTGGTCAAGTTTGCACCCAAAATCTTTTATTATTTGGTGGTGTTGGCATTTTCGGAAAGTACTATACACTTTGGTATCTTAAAAATAGGGTTTTTCACCCTATTTTTATGGAGATGCAATGCTGACATGTATTGCCCAGCTCTTTGCTTAGAGGCATCGCATGCCTTTCTGTAACGTTCCTTAACCACCCCGACCTAACCAACTAGCCAAAGCATCCAGATGTTTATGGGAAATCCATCCCACCCTCTTATGGTGGTATTAGAAAACGCCACACCAAGATCTACTCGAGCAGTCTCTCATGGGTCCGTTGCAATCTCTCCCACTAGAGCTATGCTCATCCTCGAGCATCACAAGACCATAGACCACACCGTATAATGGTGTCCAAGACCAAGCCAAGCCCATACCGTCCAATGGTATCCAAGTCATACATGCCCCCATGGAGACTCGAACTCGACCCTGCTCTGATACCAACTGTGACGAGCCTGCCGAGTTTATCCTCTTGGCAACTCGAGCTCTTGTCTAAACTTAAGGATTGCTCTAGGTTGATATGAAAAACTTGGTAAAATTGATAGTATTGGTGAAGAATCTAATCTTCCTTTGCAACTAAACATTACATAATCTAAACTCAATAGAAAACTGATTATGAATATGTGCCAAATGAATAACTTACATACAATATATTAACGATCTCTGAATTAGCAACTCAAACAGAAGCTCCTAACTCGATATCTCAACCACAATCCTCAGTTGCGCTACTGCCATCGTCTTTCTCTTTCGCTACATATGCACTCAAGGAGGTTAGTCATCGTGACTAAGTGGGGATCCCATAGCTGCCGCTGCATACATGGAAATACTCTGGAATCTTGGATAACAAGAACAAACACACAAGCAAAGACAGAAGATGTTATGTGAGTACGGTGCTAGACAATGACAAAGTAATCAATAGAATTACAATACATGAGTATCAGAGGCAAGGAACACAGCCAAAATGTCAAAAACATAGGTCGGGGACAATGGGAAGCTCAGCTAGGCTACACACAGGCCCCGTTAGCAGGATAACGCTCAGCCAGCTTACATTCCAAGCCCTGTAGCGTGGTTGGTGGGGTGAACCTTGTATGCGCATACCCTTTCCAGCCCACGTCTGGCACTGAAGGACCTCTTATCATGGGAGTCTACAAGAGTTGACGTGCGTCCACACCAGGAAGCTACGCCTGTGAGGAAGCCACGCCCGGTGTCACAGAGCACAAACACATAAAACGTAGAATATGAGTAATGCCGGAGCAACCTAGGCCACCCAACCCGAAAGTCTGACCCCGAAGGATCCAATAGACATCAAATACCAAGACAACAGTGATACAATGACTGAGACAATGACATGTGATGTTCATTAGAATATTTACTAAACATGTGCCTAGACCATACCCTTGCCACTTGACGAGGTTGCCCATACAATCTGCCCATGTTGAAGTAGGTAGATCGATGAAAAAACTCGTAATAACAATCTTAAGATGCTGACGTAGCGTGCTTAAACCCCAATTTTGATGTAGATGTAGGACTTCTCATAGCATTATTTAATTAAGCATCCTTAGCTAAGGTTTTAATGTTTTTATTTTAAATTACCAATTTCATAGCTAAGGAATTATTTGGCGCCACTAATGTGGATGCTCAAGATAACGCCTTTCCAGCTTAAAAATCTCTAGGGCCTTATGACCGCAACTCCCTGCCATCTTTGCCACCTAATCATGACCCTAGGCTCCATCTTCAGGGGCCAAAATTACCAATATCTCATGTTCTTAGAATTATTAGCAGGGTTGCCTACCCGAGGTCACCTAAACCGCGCGATTCTAGCCTATCCACGTGTCCACCACGTCATCAATTTTTAATTACAGCCATCAGATCTCTTATTTTTCAATCTGACGGTCATGAAAAATAGATACTGTGTGGAAATTACTTTCCCTCTTCTCCGACGATGGCTATGGCTATGGCTATGCAAAGTGGCTTCTTCACATTCACATGGAGTCTCTGCATGTTTTTCACCTTGTCGGATCTAATGGATGCTTTATTGTTGTTGGCTATGAATTTCTTCTGCAGGGAGCTTTTATTCTTATGTCCTGCTTTGACAGGTATTCAGAATTCCATTTTGCATAGGTAGAATTCTTTTGGCCGGAGGAATCCACCAAACAATTTGCCTCCAGTGTTCTTCCACCATGCTCTCCCTATGTTCAAAAAATCTTTGAGCTTCATGTCAGTTTCAAAATTCAAAAAAGAAAATTCTTTTCATGCTAAAAAGAAAACTTTGCATAAGCCTTTGTTGTGCTTCCAGCCTTTGTAAAGCATAATAAGAATCCGCATATGGGCCATAAGTATCGTATTGCAACTCTAATTCCTTTTCTTTGCATATAGATGCACATATACTTGCATTTATAACCAATATTAAAGCTTATTTTCTGGTACTTCGTATGAGGGAGATAAGCAGGGGTTGTTTAAGGTCTGCAGTGAAACATGCTGTTAGTAGCTGCATGCATTCGCTTTTAGCTGGTTTTTTTTAAATGGCACCTGCTATTTTTAATGCTTATATTCATGCACACTAATAGTATGCAGGGACTTATTTATGGCTGATGTATGCTTCTGACATGTTAGGGTATGCTTTGTACTTGCATGTTAACGGTTATTTGACTAGGTTATGAATGTCAGTAGCAGTAGTAGTTAAGCTAATAGCTGGTTTTCAATTTATTGATAGGCTATGTAAACAAGCGCATAGGTTCTTCCTCTGTGATAGGTCTTGCATTTTCATCTCGGATAGCTTGTAGTGAGTTGATTATGCTTAGTAGGCATCTCATAACAATGCTACTAACAGCTAGAGTTTGTATTTAGTTACATGCAAGTACATAGGTAATTTGCTAGTTGCATAGGTAGTGCATGC
>JAANSK020272802.1:0-11518 GCA_011763485.2 Isoetes engelmannii
ATGTTTTTGTAAAAGTGAAAAAAAAAAGAAAAAAAAAAAAAGAACTTAACAATAATAAATGCTCTAAAAAAGGTTATTTGGCACGATTTTGGAATAGACATAATCCCAAAATAAATGAATGATGGTTATATTCGGTCTTTTTTATACAACCATGCATATTCAAGATGTTCATCTCTCCACATTCTAGAGCAGTACATGCATGATCTGGCCACCCTCCTTCTTCAACTTCTTGTTAAGATCCTGAGTCCCATAATACTCTTCTTGTGGAATATCCAAAGTCGTAGACAACAATTCCATGTCTTCTCTCTTAGAAATATAGTAATTCCATAAAACAACACATGCATGCACGATTTTGCTGGCCTATGATGGTTGAACGGTCAAGTTAGCACCTCCACTTCTCTTTAGCAATACCAAAACCGTTTTCAATAACAACCCTACCTCTGCATATTCTTTTGTTGAATCTATTCTTCTGCATTATTAGGATTCTTCCTATGTGAAATTTAGCAAGGCAAAGTATGTTATTCTTATTGTGTTATTTGATATATTCTATTCGGAGTGCAAACCCAGTAATCGTTATAAATAGGATACCACAAAGCAATTCAATTCATTTTGTTCTCAAGGATTTCTGCATGGAAACTAATTTCACATCATTGAAATAATGTTTGGGTGAGAAAGATGATAGACCAGGGTGTGCCTTAAAATAACTAATTGTCTTGCTTTTTATTGAATAGCTAATGAAATAAGGTGATGACTTAGATGAGAACAACTTTGTTGCTTGTTGTGAGATGCAGAAACAACACAAGATAATGCAGGTAATGCTTAGCCTTCCACCCGACATTTATAGAATAGGCTTGGTGCCATAGATAGCAAGGAGACAAGTTTCAGCTGACGAATTGAATTTTCAAAGATCTACAATTTTCTACATGCAATTTGGCATATTGAGGTGAAGATCTTTTATCTATTTGAATGATATGTCACATGCACTGTAAAAAGGATCCACAGATCTATCTAATAAGCACATGCTCCTCAAAGCTCACACCAAGTATCCTAGAGTTCTGTGATTGCTTTCTTCAACACAAAATATTATAATCCTTCTTTGAGCATTATTGGCGGCCTTAAACAAAAAGTGACACAACTTTTGTCAAATTTATTGGGCTGCAACCGCACAATCTTATTTTAGTATTTGGTATTTAAAATTGAGCTTCAACTTGGCTAAACAGATGAAAATCATCAATATTGGATCAAATTGAGTACCTTGCTTCTTTTCTTGTGATTTGTACAAGAAGATTGATGCAACTAACATGCTTAGGTCATTGCGCTCAGCTTGATCAGTTTGTTCGTTGGGGTTATAATCATGTCTTTGCATTATAATTCTTTGATTGATGAATAAAGTGTCGTTCTTCCGAAAAAATCTAACCTGCACGGGTTTTCCCTTCACGTCTTCTACACCAAGACCAAGACTGAAATGTTGAATTATAAAGAAAATTTACATGACAAGAGTAGTCAAAATATACACACTATCTTGTTCCTTTGATTATTTATAAAGGGATGATTTTGCTGACAGTTTAAACACCTTTAGGGCCACTCAGAAAAGATTATTGCTTACATACCATCAGATAACAAATTTCCATTCCATCACAAACACGATCAAATTATACAATGATTCCATTTTATAGACATTTTTCCATCTTCTTTGTCATTTCCCACCTCAAATAGGAATTTATGAAATAACTATTCTTTCCTCTTCTGGGTAGTGATGTTACGAACATAGGTTAGGGGCTAGGTCATAAGTCATATGTTATATACGTATATTGGTCCCTAGGTCATATAGGACCATTAAACCTAAGATTGCATTATAATTCTTTGATTGATGAATAAAGTGTCGTTCTTTCCAAAAAATCTAACCTGCACCGGTTTTCCCTTCACGTCTTCTACACCAGGACTTTGACTGAAATGTTGAATTATAAAGAGAATTTACATGAGAAGAGTAGTCAAAATATATACACTATCTTGTTCCTTTGATTATTTATAAAGGGATGCTTTTGCTGACAGTATTAAACACCTTTAGGGCCACTCAGAAAAGATTATTGCTTACATACCATCAGATAACAAATTTCCATTCCATCACAAACACGATCAAATTATACAATGATTCCATTTTGTAGACATTTTTCCAGCTTTGTCGTTTCCCACCTCAAATAGGAATTTATGAAATAACTATTCTTTCCTCTTCTGGGTAGTGGTGTTACGAACATAGGTTAGGCGCTAGGTCATAAGTCATATGTTATATACATATGTTGATCCCTAGGTCATATAGGACCATTAAACCTAAGGGTTAGAGGTTTAAGGGACAAGTGGCATAAGGAAGGCCAAGAGTCTACATGCATGCATGCATATGCATGGCGGCATGCCACAAGGGTTGGTACCCTATATAAGAGATCAAGGATCTCAAAGGGGGAGCATGGAGAGTCATTCTGGGAACGATTAGGAACTGCACCATTTAGTAGGGTTGATCCGAGGGATCAACGCGAGTCTGGCGTGGGGAGTCCAGGGGACTCGAGGAGTGGGGATCCCAGGGGGTTTATGCCTCTTCTATGGGGTTGTAACATTGGTATCAGAGCTCTAAATTGATGCTGGATTGGAGGCTATGCAAGAAAGCGGAACATAGAGAGTTCTTGAGAGCCATTTTTAGAGCATCCACAAAGCACAACATTTTGGCTTATCAGGATCCTGGGGACCTGAGAAGCCAATTCGAAACTGTTGCAGCAGTCTTTGAGCAGCAGGGCTTGCTAAATCAGGTTGGGGCCTGATAAAATCGGATTTTTGGAAAACAACTCGGTTTGAGCTGAAAATTTACGAGCAAGAGCGTCTGGGGCCGAAATGCTTACTTGCCGAAGAGCATCTGGAGTACCGAGCAGCCCGGTGTGATCGATTTTGTCTAGCCCAGAATCACAATTTCGTTTTTCTGATGTTGTGAACTTTTTTCATGTTTAGGGTAACCATGATCCGTTATTAGTCCATTAAAGAAATCAGGGATTTCATACCCCGTTATCAGCCATTATAGTTTAAAGGGTTTAATGGTTTATTACTTAGCTAATGTTGGTACTAGTTGAACTAATAATTAATAAGGACCAAGTGCACTTGTTGGCAGTACCCGCTACTGCATTCTTGCAAACTGGGTTTTCTATAAAACGGGATGTGAATTCCAACACTCCAGGAGTGTTAGGTGGTTTTGTAATGGAGAAGCCTATGGTGCATATTATAGTGGTAGACTCAAGGAGTCTTTAAATGCACAACCAAGGGCAAGACCCTAGACATATAATATTCTGGCAAATATTATTATACCCTCTTAGATATACTTCGGTTAGGGAAATCGAGTGATGCAGTCAAGCTTATGAAGCCCGAGGTAACCGATTGGTGTTTTTAATTAATGCAGACAAGATTATTGCATTTTTGAAAGCTAGGCTTTCGTTAAGGATCTAAGAGTCTTGAATATCTTTGGACATGAGAAATCTGAGATTTCATGATAAGTAAGGAAGTCCAAGGTTCGAACATTAGTGCTCTGGATAACCATATGATCTGGGATCATTGGCCCACTGTACTGGGTAGGGTGGCATGAGGTTGCATATTAGTCTTTAACCTTTAACCAATTCTTGTAAGGAATTGGTGATGGCTATATTATTATTGGTCCAAGGGGTCATTAATGCACCACCTAGGGTTGTGCTAGGAGTACACAATATTTGCAAATTATTGTGGTGGACTTCATACTAGTTCCTACAAAGTGCTAGGACTTTGGTTCCTTGGAGTATTGTTGTCTACAAAGTGGGCATCTTGGAAGCGGAGCTTCCATTAGGACTCCGAGAATCCTGACCAGTCAACACGTGGTAAGTGTTGAGAATAAGATCCTTGAATTCTAGAAAGGAATTCTAAAGGGATTTAAAGGTTTTATGCCTTGTATGATGTGCTTTCTTATGAACACCAAGTAAGATCTTAGGTGCATAAAGGAAAGTAGCAACAAGTTAACTAGCTTGAGGTATTCCTTTGAAAAATTCCAAAGGGTATAGATAAGGTTAATTGATATATACAATCTGGGATTGTTGGGTCAAGAAGATAACCTTCATAGATGAGCCTCTACTTATCGAATCTATAGTTTAAAAGTACTATAGTCAGAAATGCTAGCTAACACATCTAAAGAATATAAGTTTCATGCAGAAACTACAAAGTAGTAACTGCAAAGCAACTTTGTAAGGGGCGCTTCAGGGAAGAGCACTTAAATATTGCATGCGCTTTTAAAAAGCGGCAAGTTTGATGATCCATGTCAAGCTGTTGGGAGTTTTTTTAAGTGAGGCTTAGAGTGATACAACTCGAGCTAATAAAGAAGCATACGCTTCAAGTAGGATCTTATGGACGCATGCATTAGATTATTGTAGCATTTGTTAACATTGATTTTAGAGGGTATCTCTAGGAGGACGTAAGGATGAATCAAGCTACAATATAATTAGAACATAAGATTGAGTGGACTGTGTGATTCCATATAAAGCTTTACTTATGTTCAAAGCTGAGATTGGTTATAAAATCTCAGTATATCCTGTTGGAAACAAGAATACTAGTTGATTTATATTCCATAAGGCACTAACTCTATATACAACTAGGAGTTGTTAATACATCTTATTACCCAGTATGTTCAAGCAGGACTTGGGGTCAAACATGTGGGTTGCAATATATAAGCTGGGCTTATAGTGTAGTAAAGAAGATGTATATTATGCTTTGTAGCTATAGATTGCCAAAGCAGTGATTATGTGTTAGAACAAGGAGTCAAGAAACCTGGCTTTATAGCACACAATTCAAGTAGAAAAGAGGTAAACTCGTAAGTTTACTAATAATTGAATCCTATCTACTTTTTTCCCATTGATATAGTTATTCACTTTCGAGAGATGATCTCAGTACGGGGCAAGCCGTATAAGAATAGTTTCTCCTTCAAGAGTATCTTGAGGTTGAAAAATTTTCTGGCTTGACTGCCAATGGTTGAAAGTGTATTCTGGGAAATTAGAGCCCCCATAAGAATCTTGAATGAAGTTCAAATATGAGTTGGGGTCAGTGCAATGGGAAGTACAGGTGGATCAATTTAAGTTGCAATTGGCTTGGGTAAGTCATGTGATGCAACCATAGGGGTTGTGCTATTGAGAAAAGTCGAGAATGACTTGGATTAGTTCTAAGACAATGCATGAAAAGCAAGGCTAGGCACAACAAGAACCTCTAATAGGAGTTTTGGTATGGGAAACATGGTGGTATCACCTAGGAAGTGGTGGAAACCAAGGTTCATGTAATTACATAAGTTGATGAGAGTTTGCAAGGCCGATTAGTCATGTTAAGACTGAGTTGCTTGGCTCTTTCATGAACTCTGTATTAACGTCAAACATTATATGGAAGAATGCCATATTGATTGATGTATCGATGGAGCATAATGGTGCTTCACTTATAATGCAAAGGTCTTTAGGAGATCGATGATGACAAAGCTAAGGATGACTTGTCAAGTGAGAGAGTAGTTCCTTGATGAGGAATCTACTAGAGTCATGATCTTTAGAAGGCAATAGGGCATGAGCGTCACAGTACCCCACAAGTTGAGCATGTAAGAGACCTAGAAGTGGTTTTATGCCAATCTGTTGGTTTGGGGTTGCAAATCAAATTTTGAATTTGATGATGCATTACTTGGGGTGAGGCTTTGGAAGCCAATAAAGTTAAAAAGTAAGGTAGTTAGAACATTTGGCTCTATAGAAAGAGTACGAGCATAGACTTATTGCTCAGTCTTGCAAGGCAAGGAATTTGGGTTCTAGTGAGGTTTGACTAGGAACACCACCATACGTAGTTTAGGGAGTAGTCAAAACTCTTATAAGCAGGGCTTAGAGAGTGGCCAAAACTCCTATAAGTATATCATCCAAGCTGAGTAATAGATAAGTTCTATCACACGCTGTAAATTGGATGCAGATAGCTTTAAGAATTCATTTCCAAAAGCAAAAGATTGCTTGAATTTTTTTTTTAAAGGGAAGACCTACCCTCTGGAAATAATAAGCAAGATAGAATGCTATAGAGCATTATCAAACATACCACATGGTGGCCGAGGATATGTTTGATGAAGGTAAATTGCTTATTATAAGCTTCCCCTAAGGAAAGTGGGTCCCAAAATTGTTGAGGAAAGGGCGTTATGCTGGCAGGGCCAAGCATGCCATGTAGACCCTAAAGGGGCAGAGTCTGAACCACTACTACTTGTTATCAAAGTAGTATACATGAATATAAGGATTCTTGATAATGCTTGGAGCAAGAGAACCAACTCTGGGAGTTGTGATAAAGTATCCAAAGGCATAATTGGTGTATTGGCTATTTATGGAGCAAGGTCTCCAGAAATGCAAGGATTAACCTGGGGTTAATGTTGCAAAAAAATCTCTGATGAAAGATCACTTTGTTAGTAGTACAGTTGTTATAAGCTTGCTTCTAATTAGATCCTTGGGGGAGTCTATGGTTATTACCACTGTACTGCTTATAAGAAGCAGGGTCTTCTGTAGCATAGTATTCTTAGATCTAGGATCAAGAATATTGAATTCACATGGGTTAGTGAATTCACCTGACCAATATTCAGGTACTTAGTTGCACCAAGTGTGAACTAAGGTAGAAACTGGGCCTCCGTTCTAGTCCAAAGAGTTGGTAAATGTGTCATGGGGTTCTTGAAGGAAGAATAGACGCAAGGTTCCAACTAGGTATTATAATACTAGTGGCAAGAAAAGTACCTTGAGACTATTAGTTAAAGATGTCCCGATATGCTGGACTCAGGAAGGGTCAACGAAGGCAGCATATGAGTCGAGTTAGAACTTGTGAATGGATTAGGAGTACACCCTATTCCACATAAGCCAACTCAAGAAAACAATATTGTCCAAGAATTGTGACAATATTCCTAGCCTTTAGCTCTGAGGTAACTCCTAAGGCGATTCTAGACACTCGCATTCGGATGCTGTGCAATAAGAGTATTGCAAAGTATTGGATCTTATGGCCATCTCAATTGGAGTATTGCAAAGTACTCCCATCATCCTTGGGGACCAAGGATTTAAATGGGGGAGGAATGTTATGAACATAGGTTAGGCCTTAGGTCATAAGTCATATGTTATATACATATGTTGGTCCCTAGGTCATATAGGACCATTAAACCTAAGGGTTAGAGGTTTAAGGGACAAGTGGCATAAGGAAGCCCAAGAGTTTACATGCATGCATGCATGCATATGCGTGGCGGCATGCCACAAGGGTTGGTACTTTATATAAGAGAGGGGGGAGCATGGAGAGTCGTTCTGGGAACGATTAGGAACTGCATTATGCAGTAGGGTTGATCCGAGGGATCCACACGAGTCTGGCGTGGGGAATCCAGGGGACTCGAGGAGTGGGGAATCCAGGGGGTTTATGGTAGCCAGACTTGGCCTCTTCCATGGGGTTGTAACAAGTGGTATCTACCTGAAAGATTTTCGATGGCAAGAGCTACAGTATGAACAGAGACTACATCAGGGTTTGAAATTGGGGAGCTTAGGCCCTTAAAAATGCGGCAATTTTCGAAAAAAATCGATAACAAAAAAAGTTTTCAGGTATTTTTTCAGGCTATTTTTACAAAGTTTTCTAAGAATTTTCAAGAAACTATGGTATAAATTCGTGTATTTCGGATAGTCTTAAATACAAGCAGACGTTTTTACTGGTTAAGGTTAAGGAAAATTTTAATTTCTAACCCTGGACTAATATGGCGGGAACAAAGATATGGCAAACGTGTGTAATGTGTAGGCTAATTCCACGTAATCAGTGGAAGCAGGGGGGAATACCCTTGTTTTGTTTTGGGTAAAATTTGTATCTTTGTTAGGTTTAAACCCTAACCTGTTGCGCAGAAGATGGGCTGGTGGGCGCATCCGCTGATCGGCTTCGAGAAACTGGTGAGCTTGGCAGGTGCTTTCTTAGATATGCTCATACTGGCATCAGGTTATCAATCTACTGGAGATCCAGTTTTATGGCAGCCTCAAAGCGTGAAAAAGACATTTGAATGGGCCACTATGTTTGAAGATCTCATGGCAAAATTTCCTGCGACCAAAGGGGGTGAGACATCTAAGGAAGCCTTTGATCTGGCTTTGTTAGATCTCATGGACGCCACTCCTCACCCTCCAGGATTGCCAGTCTTGTCATCTTCCCTGCTCGCCGAGGCGCGGAAACTTCTTGTAAGTGCTCTTACTGGTGCATTTGGCATTGGCAATGGGCAGCTTGTTCCTGTTATTGTAGTAGCCTCAGAATTAGACAAAAAGAGCACTTCTGTAGAATGTTCAGATGCAAACCGTATGCGGAGCAGGAAGCGATCTTTTGATGAAATTGAGGATGAAGGGCCAGGGAAACTACCAGCTAGGGTAATGGTTGATAAATTTGAAGAAGGAATAAAAGGGCAGTTATTCTCCTTGGTAGTGCAACAATTGAAGGATAGATATTCTTGTAAGACATTGGTGGAGTCCCTTAGTCGGAACTTAGAAATAACTGGAAGGTCTGTTGCCGAAGGCAGCGCAAGTGTTAAGGATTCTACGGATATTTGGAAGAGATCAGACTTGGAGCAAAACAATTCTGAGACATTTCTTGTCTGTCACTGTGAACGCTGGGCTAGAGAGAGTTTGCTGTACATCACTTCTTCAGAGACGATGTACAAGCTCATGGGAGGGATGATCATTTTCAAGTCTGAAAGTACACATTGGACAAATGTTTTTGAACAGATGCTTGCTGAAAATAATAAGCACTCAGAAAATAATACTTGGGCTGATGTTGCAGAACTCTGCTGTCTGTGTCTGGCATCAGAAAGCTGGAGAAAAATGCAGAATAAATTACTAAACTTCTTACATTCTTATCCAGTTTCATCATCACATGACCAATTGTCATGTTACTTTGATGGATGGTGGGAAGAATCAGCATCTCCTTGTGATTTTAAATGGACGTCGAGCACGAAATATGAAGTTGAGAAATATTTGCTAGGTCATTTGATATCAAAAGAGGGCTTGTTTTGGAAGTTGCCGCCAATTATTGCAGCATTTGCTTTTACACAGGGCACATTAGCTGAACATTATATCAGGGAAATTGAGAAACATGTTATTGAGAAAGAAAGCTCAGGCCTGTGTTCGTGCCACTCGTGTTGTAATACCCGATGGTGTAAGAAATGTTTGGAAGATGTTTTTCAAAGAATATGGTGCATTTCAATGTCAATTGACAGTAGTAATGACACGATCTTCGGATGTTAGGCAGATTGCTAAGAGCATGAAATATTCAGCTTCATGTGGAGTAAAAATGATAGTGATTACAACACAAAGAATGCAAGTTTGACAACACAAAGCAATGGCTTTGAAAAAACCTCCAAAAATACACTTTTAACTTTGATAGTAATAGTTCCAACCTGTACAGAACAATGCCATGGACTAACATTCAATTTTTCCCCTTGTGCAAATAATGTCTATAACAATGAAATCTAGATATGCACTAGCCTGCATAGCAATTCAATAACTACTGTTTGATAAAATTCAGCAAGTTATAGGTCCAAAAATTTCTTTACCGTTGCCAAAAAGATCCGTAAGTAATTAAGATACAAAAATAATGAGAAATTACAAATTCCTCATTATAAGTTAAAACCCATTATTATTATTATTATTATTATTATTAGAAGTTACATAATGATGGGTAAGCAGTTACAAATACACTTATTTTGGAACATTCCTTATATTTCAAGGAAAAATAGAAGAGAACACATCTCGGCTTTATACTTATTTGTATATTAATATTATGAATTGTGCATATAACACGTGGTGGAGACAAATTTAACCTCCCTTTGGACCAAGCCGAAGCTCAAGGTCGAGGTTGTGTTCATAATCTTGTGTTAATACCAAGCTTTTGGAGTGAGGTGGCTTGCAAGTCGAGGAATTGTAAGGTTGGAATCCTTGTGGGGGATTGTTGAGATTGCTAGTCCTATTCACAGTGGAAGAATTGAGAGAGGAAGGAGAGGGAGTGGGAGATGAAAGTGAGGGAGAGGGCCGAAGAGTTTGTAAGGGGCATGCGAGATCAACTTGGGGAGGGTGTGATAGAGGATATAACCAACAAAAGCCAATAGGTGAGGAAAGGGGACGAGATTTAAGGAGGCCAGCAAAAGCCCTTTCTCGACGGTGGACATTCATGTGACCACCAAGAGCTTGGGCAGTCTTAAACTCACGATTACAAAAGCTACATGAGTAAGAACGAGGCGGCCAATGAGAGCTACAACTAGTGGCATCCTCTGCAAAAGCTCGAGCTTGATCATTCGGGTAAGGGCGCCATAGTTGCTTCTGCTCCATCTTATGCTATGCGTGCTCTCATTCTCAACCCCGCCTCACACAAATAGCCCAATGCTCATAACACACATTCAGTGCTTTCTCTTTGTAAATTTAGAAATGCCAACCTCATGATGTTAACCTACCTTCCTTCCTTGCTATATTTTACGTTCCCCTGACTTCCAACACTTCACAAGTAGTTTAACAACTTATCTCATGTCTAGTGTCTTCTTGTACTGCTACAAGAAGTCAATATGCTTTAATAGGTGTGTACTAAAAAAATATCCCTTTTTCTTCCATATTCTATATGTATGCCGATTCACTTAATAGAACTTAGATTTGGTCAAACATCAGTAGTTAGTTGTCTTTCAAAGTTGAACACTCGATGAGTTATCCACTGGCAAACTATTTAGTACACCTTCATCTCATTCTTATTCTGTACTCGGTGCCATTATCATGATGATATACTATTTTATTGTTTGTAGAAGATTCATGCAGAAAATGCACGGGCACAAGATGTGCTTTCGATAATAAGATCAGTAATGCAAATGGGCAAGCATCATAAATAAATTCTTTGAAATTTGTAAATAAGTCGTCAATATGACACGATTTGAATATTCCTATGGTTGAGAGTAGTTTGTTTGAAGGTAGAGAGAGTTGACTAAATTCAAAGAAGGAGAAAGAAGAAAGTTGAGAGAATGAGAAATTCGCATGTTCAATATTGCTAAATATGTTGACAACTTTATGTAAAATATGAGTGTGTTTAATTTATACCAAATTTATTCTCTAATAAAATTAGTTACTACTCAAGATATGGGTGTTTCTTTTATCCCAGTACATCATATGAAACCATTGAAAGGGCATATGTCACATTAAAAAAATGGAACCATTGAATTAAACCCCCCCAGACCCCTGGTTGTTTATGCCGATATTCACGCAGGGCGTCCAACTGTTGACGAGGAGCCTCAAACACATACACACGTATTTGTATACATTGCACATCACAACCTTTGGTTTCATGTCGTATTTGGAACTGACAGTTAACTAAAACTTAAGACGCGCTTACTGATGATCAAGATTGTCCAAAATTGACATCCAACAGTTCGAGCCAATATTAGACGCCCTGCGCGAATATCAACATAAACAACTGGGAGGTCCTTTTTTTGGGG
>JAANSK020272813.1:0-11518 GCA_011763485.2 Isoetes engelmannii
AGACGGTAAAATACGTATTTTTTAACTTTATACGTCTGGAATTTAGCATTTGTACGTACGGAACCTATCCCTGGTAAACATTCATACTGGCACAACATTAAGTTAATGGGTCCTATACAATATTAAATTCGTGCTACTGACTCTTGATGAATTTAGTGAGTCGGATATCTGTTGGCGTGACTGTCGCTTTTCTTGCGTGCAATGTACAGATATGTGCATCATTGAAAAGTTGGACGAGCTCTATTTCTCTAGCTTCTTGACGGCATTTCGGCAGTCACTCACATATCCAGGTTGAATTCCTGGACCTCCTTAACCAGCCTCTAGAAGAACCTGCGGGGGATGAAAATGTTGATGCTCTTTCGAATGTGTCGGATCTCCCGCGGTGACATGACATGGATGGAGGTCCTTTTTCGGCATGCCAGCTTCTTGGACTCAAGGGGAAGGTTTGGTGGAGGCCTGAGTAACTTGTTTCCCTTTTTAATCGGCCTTGCTCCACGTACCTAACTCTATGAGCATTGTAATACTCATAGTATGCATCATACACGGCCTTGTACTTCTTGTATTCGGCACATCTTGTCCTTGTACATCTGATTCAATTTCAGAGTAAAGGCTTCACTACTTTTCTTGGGCCTCTTAGACCTGTCCGGCATGGGTATCTTAGAGTAGGGTGGTGGCTCTGATGGCTTCTCCTCGTTCTGCTCCACCTGTTCATCTTGTGGCACATCCCTGTGTGGATTCAAAGTTCCCTCGCTACTCAAGATTCTCTGTAGCTCCCTGGCATATTCATCCATGTCATTGTCTTGGGAGCTACAATCGTTGCTGCCAGAATAAATCCCTCCAGGTGGGGTAGTGCCCTGATATTGATTATGTGTGCTTTTTTTGGTTGCATAGGTTCTATCCCTCTTGTTCTTGCATGTGGGCATGTTTGTTGGAGTCTAGATTTCCTGATATGGAGTCTGCACAGGTGGAGTTTGTGCCTGATTGTCCGAGCTATTTGCTGCTGTCTGATCTAGATTCTAAGAAGCATCCAGTTGTGCCTGCCTCCTCTCCTCTATAAAGCATTCTAACCTCTAGCTGTCTAACGGCATCCACTGGGCGGTAGGTCTGGGCTGAAGTCCGTCGATACGCGTTGTGTTTGGTCCTTGCCATGATAAATGGTTCATCAATCGCCTCAGAAGCGCTTGTAGATCACCTCGATCTTCGGGAATGCATCTCAGGGAGAAGTTTCCTGGAATGAGGGAGGTCGTGTCTGGCATTTATAATGTCAATCCTCGAATTTTAGATCATAAATGTTAAATTTTAATCATTTTTGGTATATATTATACAATTATATATAACTAGGCATTATATAGAGAGGAAAAACATAGCATAAGAGCGAGAGGACTCTCGCTGTATAGCAGTAGGCTTTGTGAGAAGCTCACAAGTGTCATTTCGTGCATCATGAGAGTCGTCAGCCAATTTGACACTCTGCTTGTACTCTAAGATGTACTAACTATACCAATTGACCAGATGGCATTGAGCTGACTGTGCTTAACGACTTACTCTTTGGAGATGTTCATTGGGTGGAGAATTATGGACGACTTTCACTGTGCACCAAAAGGGGATGTGCGAGTCTCACAAGGGCTTCTCACGCACCGCGAGAGTCGTCGGCTCAAATTGTTCCTTAGTAATACAATGAACAAAGTTTTTTTTCTATACTAAGCAAGCATATTTTAAAGTGTTAAGCTAGATCCACTATTTGATGTAACTTTCTAGGTGTTTATGACCTAAAAAATGGGTGGACGGCTCTCACTGTGCACCAAAGCAGTATGTGAGAGGTTACAAGCGCCTTTCGTGCAACATGCGAGTCATCGTGGCATTTGGCTCAAATTAAGCAATATAATACTGCTAATGTGGCCTAGCTTCTAGCTCTACATATGAGAAAAGATTTCTCAGTGATTGTGGTTCATGCTTGGATGGTACTCCAAGTTTGAGATTTTCTGGGACAGCTAGTTACTACTGGCTAAATGGCAAGCACTCGATCTTTGTCAACCAAGAACGTTGCTCTAATACCATTGTGACATCCCCCGCTGGTATACGATGTTCCCATCGTATAAGAAGTGGAGATTCCCTCCTATTAGCCGAACTCGCCAACATGAAGCCGTCTACCTAACGTTAGACTCTTGATGGTGAGCAAGAACCCGACGTGGGTGGAATGGACGTGTCATTCATCCCATCTTCGTCGGGATCTACCTACCTGCAAAAGTGCATAAACATAAGCACAAAGCATCACAATAAATACATAACTACCACGAAGGTGGAATCTGATACAAATTGATATGATTTTAGGGAATTTAAGTCTTAATGCCTGATTTATAAAATCAATGGAACGTTGTATAATTTGAAGCAGTGGTGATCAATTGCCAATAGCTAGTTAAGCAAGCATTTGTAGCTTTCCAATATAGCCTTTCAGAGGTGGAACCAGTTGGGCGGTTAAGTACTGTACCACAACAATTGTTTCAATAATCCAGATTTCACAATGTTCTATTCTATCTTCAAGGAATTGGAGTTGGAAAGGTCATGGGAAGCTCGTACCTAGCTTGAAGATGGGAATCTGCTGATTTTCTCGAACCACTTCCTGGTACAAGTACTGAGGTCCCAACAGCAGGTCTGAGCCTTTAGCATCTCTACTGCTGCATCAAAACATGCAATGCATGTCCAATGATTGAAAAGATACGAAAATGCACCCGACACAAAAAGCATATGTTCCTAGAAACAACAGAAAACCACCAAACAGGAAAGAAAAAGCTCAAACCACAAGGCTTTAGACAAAAAGCCATAGTTGGCTGATCAGAAAGGAAGACAAACAAAAAGACATAATCAAGAATAAAGGTTTATTTACCTTTCATGAAGTCGTTGCATTTTATTTCCATGCCATAGCTTGAAAGAAAAAATACATAGAGATTAAGTGATGCGCTCACCAAAAAGAAAAAAAAAAAGAGACTAGCAAGTTCGACTCTGTTCGTCGTGTGCCAGAGAGATGAGCTCACACACTGTCGCATTACAAATCCAATCTGGTTGTTTGGGATTTTCAGGGATGGAGTGGAGGAGAATTTCCAGGCTTTTTCTAATTTTTTCTGTCGTTGGATGGAAAAATAAAAGATCTAATTGCTAAAAATTTTTTGCTGATATGGAGGTGCACGTGGATAGCCTAGAAATACAAGAATCTTTGCACCTTCCTTTAAGCAAGTCTGCTAATAACATTAAAAAAAAAAAAGAATTTTATTGAATTGAAAGGGACGATCTGCACAGGGCATCCAACTAGCAAGAGTATACGAGAGGTACAAAGTTAGTGTACAAACGTATCTTACAAGGAGATAGGATGCTTATAAGATTATGGAGAGTGAGGGAGACGATATCACACTCTTGTAGAGTACCCTTTCACATGCATTCTGAAGTAGCTAAGGTAAAGGCCTGCCAAAACCCTAGGCCTCAAATAATGGAGCTCTCAAATCATATGGCTATGGCGGTTCCGGTCCAGGGATAAGTGTCCCTTCAGGTGGAACAAAACTAAGGATTCTGACTCGCTTGTACAAATTCTGGCAGAAGATCATACCCTAACACGGCGCAGAAGAAGGCTGTTGCTTTCGGATTTATGACTAAGGCCCATTTTTTTTAGCATCTAGGTTTTAGATTTCATGATTTTGCTTCTTTTTCACGGATTTGCTTGTCTTTATACGCAGTTTGCTTATATTACTTGCTTTAATTTTCCACTTCCCTTGCTAGTTATGCAGGCATCAGATCTGTCTTTTTCTCTAGGTTGTGGTGTTTTGGTTTTAGGGTTTTTTCTTCCAGATTGCAAGTGCTCTTCAAATGTTGACATCTGTGAAGGAAATTTGAGCAGAAGGTACCAATTCTAGTACCATTTTTATGAGCAATTAAGGAGCTGTTAGAAGGTACCATTTTTATGAGCAATTGGAGCTGTTTAGCAACAATTAAATGCTGTTTACCAAGACCTTAGTTGCCTGTATTAAGGATTTTTTGGACATAGGATGGTGGTGCATTCTTCAGGGCTATTTCTGACATCCTAAGTGGAGTTTTGTAACCTCGTGAAATTGAGTTGGAATTGATGGTTTAGTGAGAACACTTTTATAAACCTTTTAGTGATGTTTACAACAAACATGATTTATAACTATGTTAAGTGCTTTTTAGCATGGAGTTGCTGTTTAACACGACCTTAGTTGCCTGTATTAAGGATTTTTTGGACATAGGAATGGTGCATTCTTCAGGGCTATTTCTGACATCCTAAGTGGAGTTTTGTAACCTCGTGAATTTGAGTTGGAATTGATGGTTTAGTGAGAACACTTTTATAAACCTTTTAGTGATGTTTACAAACATGATTTATAACTATCTTAAGTGCTTTTTAGCATGGAGTGTGTGTAGTGTACTTCCCACAGATCAGGCAAAAATGTGGGTGATATTCTCCACAGCACTTGCATAGCAGGCAGTATCAGTTTTTTGTCGATTTCTGTTGTTTGGCTATGGAACGTGGTCATAAATGGCAATTAATGCAAAGTGGGCTGCTAGGGCGACCACTTTTAGAAGAAATTTCCATCAATTCTGCCATTGACTAAGATCTTGAAAGGTGTAAATTCGTGGGATATGAAGCTTTTGTAGTTGGTGCAAGGGATTAATCTGTCACAGACTGCAGATCATGACATAACCAGCATATTTTGCTCCACCTTCCTCATTTCTTTGTCTCATGAAAGCAATCTGTTATGGACCTTAATTCACACGTTTTTTTTCTCTCAGAAGAAAAAATTTCTAACAAGTTATAAGGCTGATGCATTTTAAAGAAAAACCCATGAATATTTTCCTCCAAATTCATAAACCCACTTATATTCAACTTCTATTAATCAAAGCCAAAGTTCTTTCCTCCAAAATGCTGGTACTGCTTACAGATCAGTCTGTCTGTCTCAGACTTAGAACTCCAACGTCAGAAGGGCCAACTTTTGACGAACTCAAGTCCCTATCGAACCAAAGGCTGTAAATGAAAGCCAAGTTTTAGGTCCAAGGTACTAGTGCCAAAATTTGCAGGAAAAATGATCTACAAAAAAAAATGGATCTAGACTCTGCCAACTATAAGGATCTTAAGATGCGGAACTCTTTTTTTTTTTCAGTCCAAAGACCCAACGGATTAAAACAAGGATCTGGGCTGTAATTCAAGGCAAAAGGGATGCAACGGATTGAGTACTAAGACAGCTCCACTTCTGAGAAATTAAGAGCTCACATTTTGGGGTCAGGCCTCTCTTTTCGTGTATAAACTTGTTTGTCAGAGAGCTCTAGTTTAGTACGCTGCTAGACGACCGGAATTGACAGAATAGGCAGTCAGTCTGTGTCTTCCACTTCTTCGTTTTTTGGCCCTAATTCGCCCTCTACAATACCAGAACAACCATCCTTGCTTCAGAATCGTTTGTGGGCGGGCCGGAATTCATCATTCCGGGCTATCTTTGCAAAAATCCTTGCAAATCCTTGCAAGTTAAATCCTTGCTGCAGCGGCACTGCGGCAGCGTTTGTTGGGCGGTTTTTTGTTTTTGTTGAGCAGAAAAGCTTGCTGCAGCGGCAGCAAGTTTATAATTGATTTAATCCAAGGTTTTGTTCGATCGGGTATTGAATCATGGGCCGGGCCCCATGCTGTGAGAAAATCGGGCTTAACAGAGGCCCCTGGACTCGCGAAGAAGATCTGCTTCTAACGCAGTATATCAACGAGCACGGCGAAGGAGCCTGGCGTACTTTGCCCAAAGCTGCAGGTTATATCTTATATGCAAAATCTGTATATTTTATGTCTGATCCTGTCGTTTTTTCTTGCTTCTACCGCTAATCTGCTTCGTTTTTTTCGTTCCGGCGTTTGATTCAGGCCTCCGGCGTTGCGGCAAGAGCTGTCGATTGCGCTGGATCAACTACCTCAGGCCTGATATTAAGCACGGAAATATTTCCGAGGAAGAAGACCAGATGATTATCAAGCTGCATTCCTTGCTCGGAAACAGGTGAGCCATGCAGATCATTTCTAATGGATTGTAGATGAATTGCATCCTGTTTTAGTTAGATTTTCTGAATCCGGTGCTCTTGCCGGCGCTGCCAGCTGATTTATTTTTTCTTTTTCCTTTTTTTTTTTTTCCTTTTCTGCTCACGAATTGGAGCAGATTTTTTAGTGCATTTTGGGTTTGGATTTCTGTATTTTGCCTGGGTGATAAGAATGATGCTAACCTGCAGCAGATTGTGGACGATTTTTCGATTTTGGCCGGTTGTTTTCTCGGCAGATTTGGAGCGTTTTGTGCAGATTATATGTTTGCGTTTCTGGGTTTTCCGATTCAGAATATGCGGCAGACCATGATTCTGATCAACTCGATTCTGAATAATACGGTTATCCTTGAGCAGATTTACGGGTTTCCGATGCAGTTTTTCGGAACACTTCAGGATCTGATGCTGCTGTTTGGTTACAAAGATCACGTCCATTTCTGTGATCTTCGATTTTATTTTCATAGGCGAATTTCTGATTCGACGACTTTATTGAAGAGTGGTCCAGATTATGACAGATTTGTATGATGCAGGTGGTCGCTAATTGCCGCGAGGCTGCCGGGAAGAACAGACAACGAAATAAAAAACCACTGGAACACGCATCTGAAGAAAAAGCTCCGGAGCATGGGGATAGATCCACAATCGCACTGCCCGATCGAATTACAAAACGGAGCAGGCAGCAGCAACAGCTCCGGATCCGGCATCAATTACTCAAATCCGCGAGCGCCGTGCTTCCAAGACACTCTCGAATCTCTGACGCTCGAATCCCGATCGCCCACAACGCTCCCAGACCTCCCGATCGATCAATCAGGCTGCAGCGCCTTCAAAAAATACAACAAATCCGACAAATCGGCCTCCAAGGACGACGATCTGGAGCAGCTTTGCAGCTGCGAATCGCATGGGTTTTCCACCGAAGAACATGCAGAAGATCTGACGGCTGTGAGCGACGCAGCCGATAGCAGCCCACGAGATCTGGCCCCTTCGTTTTCGTGTGAGCTTTGCCCAGTTACTGTGTATTGGGATGGAAAACAGGATGCCTCCACTTCTAGCCTTTTGCTTAATATTATGCATTCTGATGTTTCTTGGGATGTTGAAATCCTTCATCCTATTGATAACTTGGATCAGCCTAACCCTGCCAGCGCCGACCTTTGGGGTTGTAATTAACTTAGAGAAGAAGAAGAAGAAGTTTTTTAGCGTCCACGGGAACCCAATCGGGTTAGAGAGTGGCTCTCCTCTCTGGGTTTTTTTGGTTTTCTTCTTTTTTTGTCCCTTAAATCTCATATGTATCTCTCCCTCTCTCTCTCTCTCTATATATTTCCCTTTTGCCTTGCCTCTGTGTTTCTTTTGTCCAATTCAATTCATTGTGCCTTGTATTTTCTCCTATCATACAACAATCAATCACATTTTTTGCTGTCGCCTTCTCGTTTTCCTTCCATGTTTCTATTGTTCTTATTCGCCTTCCATGTTCTTCATTTCTTAGCATTTTGTTAGTATACAATCTGAACAGATTGCAAAGGCAAAAACGTTGTTATCCAGAGCTCAAGCTCTCCTAAAGTTCATTTTTGTAGTTGATTGCCATGTTCTTGTCTTTCTACAATTGTACTTCCAAAATGATGACATGGAGGTTTTGAACAGTTGGAACACAAATCCTTTGCACCACTACACACACTCTTATGTTGTTCATCTCGTAGTCTTCTTTTAGTGCATACCCCAAAGATATGAAATGATAGATGAAAATCATGACAATTGTTAAATCTCTACTATCATCTATTGAAATTGACAGAAGATGGAGGAGTCGTCGTCGAATAAATCCTTTGCACTACTCTCATAAGTGAACTGCACCAGTATTGTCTTGCATGAGTACTGATCATATATGGTAAGGTCAACTAATCCATAACTTCAACGTCAAAAGCAAAGTTCACTATTCCAACTTCTAATTCAAATGTCATACTCAAGCCATTCAATGAAGATGCAGTGAAAGTCAAGCAGTCTTCTTACATGCGGGTGTGGTGGAGTCGTATGATGCTTGTTGTCTAATTTGCTAGATAATAGTCCTTTTGTTTCTGTCATCTGCTTATTGTTGTATAACTTTTGGTACATTAACTTTTACTATACAACAAAAGACACATAAAGAACATTCTAAGAGAAAGGAAGGATGAAACATGTATTTTCAAGCCATTCACTTTGGACCCATACTCTACATGAATGAGACCCGAGACGTGTAACGGTCCTGGCCACTTGATACGACAGTATACGTATTTTATCTATGTATATGTACAAGCTTGATTATGCATGCAAAATGGAGCTGAAAATAAGCATAGATTTCTATATTTAAAGAAGATTTTTGGAAAAGGAATTTTGGAAGAGCTTTTTGCAAATGTGGAGCTTTTTACAAGGAAGATTACATGGAGCATGAAGGCAGAGAAGGAGATTGCATCAGGAGGATTGTCGGATTACGGAACGCCGAAGCATAGAGACTGCATCAAATGTCTTCTTCAGGTGTGGTTTTGTTGTGATTCTTCATTTTGTGTAGGCTACCATGATTAGCTCATGAGAATCACTTAGATTTATTAACAATTGAAAGCTTGTATGGAGTCCATGGTGTCTGCAAAGTGCGGTTGAAAGAGCAAAGTCTAATGATCTGTTTTGAGGGACATACGTGGCTAATTGGGTGTTGGAAATTGATGGCTAATATAAAGGCATTGGAAAAGGGCTGAAATTGGTCTTAGGGGGTGTTTTGAAGGATTCAAGAACCAATTTGGCGATTGGACAGTGTTTGAAGAACTTGAATGGCAGGCCCAACGGATTAAATTTTAAGGAAATAAGCTGGTTTTTTATTACAGAACAGCGTAAATGTCATGCTAGAGCATAGGAATGTTAGATCATTATCTTAGAGTCATGTTCAAGCAGATCCGACATGATTTTTGAAGCGGATTCTAGAGATGGCATCCTTAGAAGGGCGAGCAATATGTAGATGCTTTGGAGTTTGCATGAAGGTGCTAAGGGAAGCAATCCTTGACGATGTTGAAGGTAAGGTCTTTCTTCTGGTATGTTCAGTAAGATGATTGAAGTGTTGAGTTGAGTTGAGATTTGTGGGATCTGAGATTATAACGACCCATGATGGATAAAATTTTAGAAAATGAGACTGTAACGGGCCTGATCATGTGATGTGCCAGTATACATATTTTGTTTATGTTAAATGTACAAGCTTGACATGCATCGATATGGAGCTAAAAAAAGCATAGATTTTTATATTTAAAGAAGATTTTTGGAAAAGGAATTTTAGAAGAGCTTTTTGCAAACGTGGAGCTTTTTACAAGAGGAGATCACATGGAGCATGAAGCCAGAGAAGGAAATTGCAACCGGAGGATTGTCGGATCAGGGGACGTTGGATCTTAGAGACTGCATCAAATATCTTCTTCAGGTGGGGTTTTGTTGCGATTCTTCATCTTGTGTAGGCTGCCATGATTAGCTTAAGGGAATTACTTGAAAATATTAATGATTGGAAGCTTGTATGGAGTACATGGAGTCTGGAAAGTGAGCTTGAAATCAACAAAGTCTAATGATCTATTTTGAGGGACATACATGGCTAATTGGGTGCTGAAAATTGATGGCTAAAGGCATTGGAAAAGGGCAAAAATTTGGTCTTAATTAGAGGGCCGTTTTGAAGGATTCAAGAACCAATTTGGCAATTAGATAGTGTTTGAAGAACTCAAACGACAGGCCCAACGGATTAAATCTTAAAGAAATAAGCTGGTTTTTTATTCTGGAACAACGTAAATATCATGCTAGAGCATAGGGAATGTTAAATCATTATCTTAGAATCATGTCCAAGTAGGTCCGACATGATTTTTGGAGCGGATTCTTCAACGATGAGGTCTTGGTCAGTTTTGTTGTTCCATTCGTTGATGTCTTGGTCCTGTAGTCTTTTGTTGGTTCTATTAGTATTTGAGTGTCACTTAATGGGCTTAGAATGAATACTAATTTAAAATATGGTGTAAGTAAAATATGCATAGTATGAGCATAAGAAGGTTGGGCCTAGATGGCAGAGAAATCAGGTTGTTGGATGAAGCATCTTAGTACATTGAAATAATTGATTGAACAATTCTCTTAATTATGAAGATGTATTGTCCAAGCTAAATAATAATATTTATAAGGCATCGTAAAAAGGTTGTTTTCGCTCTTAGAGAAGGAGCTATGGTTAAGGATCATGTGGCAAAGGTTACATGCAGTTGCAATTATATAGATTCTTAAGTTGGAGATGCTGAGATTTTGAGATTTCACATTAGTTGCATGTTTAAATTCCTTAGCTATAGAAAGTGAGCATTGATAAAAATATTAAAGTGATAGCTAAGAGTCCTAATATGGATATTATTAATGTGGTGGCCTAGCCACCTTGGGTGTGGAGTTACTCCTGCATCGACACTATAGTAGTGGTTAGCATGCTACATCGATATGTTTAGGTTATTACGTCTTCATCACTTGTTTAGCTCCTTCGACATGGTCTTTGATGAATTGGCAAGAGAATTACCTGTAAGAAATATGAAGTTATTATGGTTAATAAATTTAACAGAAGCTATTATTGACTTTTATTTCTTATAAGCACGAATTCATTAATTTGAGAAAAAATACATTCTTGTTTTGCTCCAAATAGCTTGAGCATGCGTATAAAGCTTAATTTGAGAATGGGCAGAGTCCCTCCCAAGCAAGAAAGCCTCCACAACAGTCATTAAATGCAAAACTATGAGGTTCGCTTCCGGTCAAACCCACGGACGATAAATTTGGCTGACTTTTTAATATTTTGGGATCATACGTGTGCTTCACGTCAATGGGTTTAGGCAGGGATAGGTTCTGTATGTATGGATGCAAAATTTTAGACGTATAAAGTTGAAAAATACGTATTTTTGGGTTAAATACGTATTTCTCGTATAAAACTCTCATCAACAGGAAAAAAGCATTTCACGTACACGAAGCCTTTAGTCCAGGGTGCGCGAAACTTCCTTCACACACGCAAAATCCTAAATCCGGATGCGAGAGAATCCAGCCATGCCTTCGCGGGTCGCGAACCCAAAATAGCAGCTTCGATTGCTCGAACCTAATTCCGCGTGCGCGAACCTTTCTTTCCACGTGCACGAAGCGGCGCCGCCCTGACACCACCTGCTAAATCCGTTAGCGCACCCGAAGTGTAAATTTCGTGCACCCGAACCCGTTTTCGTGCACTTGAACTTCTGATTTCGGGCACTTGAATTTTTTTTATATATATCGCAGAGACGGAGTTCATTTTTCGCGCAGCAAAAGGTACTTTTCAGGATTTGAGGTCTCTAAATGGCCCAAATCTCTTATGCTAAAATTCCACGTCATATTTCTCGCGTCCAATGAGGAGATCGCATTTTTTTCGAAAGTCAGTATTATGTGGCAAGTTGGACCACGATCAGGCTTAGCTGGCGTCCACATGGCGAAT
>JAANSK020272824.1:0-21126 GCA_011763485.2 Isoetes engelmannii
CGCTCATGCATGCTGCCTGTGTGGCGACCGTATTAGGTCAGAGTACGTATTAGGTCAGAATACGTACGGTCGTCACAACAAGTTGCAATCTCTAGACGTATCGTGCTTTAGACCATTCAAATATGCTTTCAAGAAATCAAAAGCACACTTCATGCATAGCAAGTACGGAGTGGAGCCTACTAAAGAAGATTTTGCAACCCTGTTTCTAATTCTTTATCCCAGGCCCTTACTCCTAGTAACATCAGTGCTGGCTTCTTAAAAGATGGTATGTGGCCTTTGGAATCACATGTTCAACCAGACCCTTTAGCTGATAAGATGGAATTGGAGAGAGAGGCGACAGCTAGGATAGCACCTGATGCAAATGAAGCTAGGATAGCACCTGATGCAAATGAAGCTGATGATGCAATAATAGGAGAACCAGATGCAGATGATGCAACATTAGGAGGAGCAGATGCTGAAAATGAAGCTAATGGTGAAGATCAACTTGAACAACAAGGTAATTCTGTAACTTATTTGAATAAAATTATAAATTCTGCAATTCTAATTTTTACTTTTGTTATTTAAGTAGGTGATGCCACTGTTGTACCTGATGGCAATGAGCAGATACCTGATGCATCAACAGATTTAATTTCACATCTCCTACTTCCTGTTAGTTCTATAATTAATGACCCTTCAACTAGTCAAAATCAGCAACAACATCTGCTCCTCTGTCTGCTCCTGCATCTGCTCCTCCATGTGCTAATGTCTCTGCAACCAGCTCCTCTAAACCTAAACCTAAGCGGCTTAAATTACCTGAAAGTCTAAAGGGCAAGTTGCTTGTTACTTCAGATGAGATGGTGCATGCTAGATTAAAGGCAGTGTGAAGAAGCAGCTAGAGTTAGACAGGAGCAATTAGATGAGAAGAAAAGACTGCAGACTCAACGAAAGGAGATGAAAGAGCAAGAAAAGAAGAGGAGGGAAGAAAATAAAGAGGTATGGGAGGAAAAGACGGCAGCAGCAGCAGTAGAGAAGGCAGCCTTAAAGGAGGATGACTTGGAGAACCAACAAGTTGTTGCACACCGACCTAAAAGAAATAGGAGAAAGACTGAAAAAGTGTTAGAATCTGAGGCACAAGAAGTAGATGAAGGTCCACTTATATTTACACGTAATGACCTTGTTCATAAGAACGATGAAAAACCTACAATTGAAGAAATTGATAAATATGTTGAAATTGACGAACATTTTTGTTGCAGCCAAGGTCTAGATTTAGTAGTTAATCTACCCTTGGTTGCATGTGAGGATGTGGCAAATGATAGTGCATTGCCTCGTAAGAAAAGAAGAAATGGACATTCTAATCTCATCAGATTCTTATTCTGATGAAGGACATAAGGCTGAAGGACAGTTGAAGGCTTTGGATGATTTGTACAGGTGTGAAGCAGATAATCATCTAAAAAGTTTGGGTCTTTGAGACTACCTATTGTTGCCATGTTCTGTTTGTAATTACTTGCAGTAGCTGCAAGTTTCACCTTTGAAACGAGGTAAGTAATTATTTAAGGAAGGAAGGAAGGAAGCATTTTTTAACGTCGCGTCACAAAGGCAGCATCCAAAGGACATGCGATGGCACAGTACAAAGGAGGACCGAAGTCCTTAAACAGAACGAGAAACATCAAACTTTTATGCTTATATACATGTTTACAGTTTAGTATGTTCCATTATACACCTAAGAATACCCCAACCATGCATCTTGAGGCCACTGGTCACGAATGATCGCAGCCCCTCCCCTGTAAACCACCTATTTGCGTTGTAACCTTGCTTCCCGCACCCTGCGAAGCTCCTCCCTCCGGCAACTCAGTTGAATCAGCGTCAGGTCTTCTTGTACAGAGAAACTGTATTCCGAAGATGGCTGCCATGCTGGAGCACATGTAACTTGTCTTGTCGTGCTCTGAAACGGACCAAAAGATGGCGTGGCTGGTCTAGCCGCTGTACCCCGACCCTGTGTGCTGCGCCTCTATGCCTGGACATACAAGATGCATACTGTCTATAAAAAAGCACTCAGCCTCCTCTACATCTGATCCACTGGTGGACTCTGGCAATCCTATAATCCGCAAATGCAGAGCTCTATCCTCTGGATTCTCATTAAGATCCGGACACTGTGTGTGAGGACTATCCGAGGGGGATGCTGGCATGGAAGTCTCTGCTGGCTCGGTTTGTGTGGCAGTCCCCGTATAGGATCATATCATGTTTCTAATTGAAGTTTGTACTCTAAATATGAAATGGTATTTAACTTGTGTTTAGATGAATCTGTTGTGGGAATTTTGGTGTTTAAGTACTTGATATTGGATTTGAAGATAATGATCTTGGGAAAAGTTCTTCACCAATGACTTTGAGGGATCTTATCTTTGGTTATGTTTTGAACATAGATCACTGTATATAGGATCCCTCCAGCAAGTATCATTTGAAATTTATGAGTTCGCATTTACTTTTATTCATGTAATCAATGTACTTATATAGATGTTATGTTTTGCAGGTCCAATCTTAATGGTAATTGACTAGAAAACTAGTAAATAAAGGTTCGATTCCTCTGGACTGGTTAGAACTAGAATTTAGGTGAGATAAATCCAATTAATTTTTTGGGTGATTGTATGGTTCTTACACTCATTATTTAGGTCAATGCATATTTACTATATCAAAATTCGGTTGTCACCATTTAGGCTATTACAGCTCACCATGTTGTGATCACAGCCTTGCCATTTGATGATTAAAGGCCTCACCAATGCTGGAGCAGTTTTGCACCATGCCAAGACCACTCCCTCACCATTAGAGCACCCTGCCTCACATGAATATAGTGCACCATTGGAACAAATATATCACCATCGGGGGTTCTAGACCCCATGACTTTGGGTGGCAATTCTGTATTGCAGACATTCATTTTAGGTTATGTAACATACATTTTTAGTTTCAGCATGTCTAAGAGCACATTTTTGTGCAAAAAAATTATGATTTGAACCTGTTGTTTGAATTGGGGATGAGATTTTGTGTTCACCATTGCTGGCACCCCCACCTTATGCAATCCGCCCCTTTTGAACCAAGAAGGCATCAGAGAATCAGGCTCTGCCTTAAGGGTCGGCCATGCAATCTGCCCCTTTTGAACCAATTACGCATCTGGCAAAGTTTCTGCGGCATTTGGCGAAGGCGGAAGAGCAAATCCGGCGGCGACACCAGTAGAGTCAGCAAAGAGAAACATCCAGAGAGTTCTTTCCGCAAAAAAACAACTACGAGGAAAAATTATATAGATTCTCACCAAAACCACGATGCCACCGTCATTATTATACGTATTTCCATACGAATACCATACTAGACCATCATAAACTTTATGTTCGCTTTTTTATCGTTGCCACATTATCAATCTACTTCAAAATTCAAATACTTATGCATAATTTTGGTGATTTAGACTAGAATAGATGTTTTATCGTCCACAGAGACCAATTGGCCTATGGGACCTATACAAAGAGAGCCGCAAGCTTATTATTGTCAGGATTAAAAAACCCCCGCCCCGAAGGGTTTTCAAGGAAAAACCTTGGAAATATATTGGCATACTGTACAATAATATAGTGCCATTCAGTACTGCACCGGCGGACACAGCTGAGTCAGTGTATCCATCACCACTTGAAGATATGAGCCCAGCAAACCCACAGAACAACTCAATAGCTCATGCAATGGCTGGCCAGGCACAACTAACTGAACATACTGATGATTGAATACTAGGCATGTCTGAAGTGCATGGCATTCATCTTCAATGACCCCATGTTGGCAACACTGACAGATCCTGTCCTCACGTGCCTCTCGAGTCCATCGGCCTGACTCAATCCGGAGTCGATGGAAGTTTCTTATAGTTTTAAGAGTCAAATGGTTCGAGCTCAAAACACTTGACACATGGAGGGTTGTCCTCTGTGTTTTAAAGAAATCTAGTTGTATTGTCTTACATGGGTCGTCAAAATTCTGATTGTAAGGGAGGGTTCACATGCAACCGCCATCGAAGAGAGGCCTTGTTCTGCCATGTGCTATTTGGCGATGGCAGATGATGGTCCACGTAAAAGGGTGAGCCTCTTCACACGAAGGTGATGACGCATTTACTGCATGTGAACTGGCTAAGGAATTTTCCTTTAAATTGTGTTTAGAGATGCAATGATTGTATATCTAGTAGTTTAACGTTACACCACTTTGACAACATCTCTAATCGGACCTATGACCATTAACCATTACAACAATTTCAAGAACACGAGTTTACACTTTAAAGACCAAGTTCGTTTGTGTGATTGTTATATGCGAAAGTCACTTAGGGCCCAAACGAATAGATGTTAACCCCTAAGTAAACAAATTAGTACCACACAACTGCAGTCTTGTATATTTTCTGAAGACTCTGCATGATTAGGCAACGACATATGTAAGGATATATGTAAGGGCTAAAAAAATATAAATAGGCGTATTGTTTTGGTTTGTTGGTTTGTTATGGGAGAAGTTGATTTTTTTGTAAAAAAAAATAAAAATAAAATAAAAGGGCCAAAAAACATTGACAACTTCAAAAGGTCATGTAAACCATTAAATATATCAAAAATATCAAGTACTTGATATCCACTTATTTTATATTATAATAAAGAAATTACAAATCCCATAACAAACCAAACTAATATTTTATTTTTTATTCTTTTTTATTTTTTATTTTAAGCTCCCATTCTTTGTGGGTCCGGAACGAACCTCCATGGTACCCACAAGAACTTACCACTATTTTCAACTTTCGCCATCTTCATGGCCGTTAAACTTCCTGATCAAAATAAGCCCAAGCTTTTGCAACTTAAGCTTTTCTTGTGAAACAAGACCAAGCACTTTCAAACAACTCATAATATTCAAGAGCATGCCCATCCTGCCCTCTTGACATGCACGCACCCTGTGCACTGTGCCATTGCCATGTACAGATGTTGCCTTGTAGCCATTTCTTCAAAAATTTCGGCTTTAAGTCTGCACTTCAATCTCAAAGTATGCACAGAAACCTTCAAACCCCATTTCTTCACCCAAGTCTGCACAAAGGGTCAGGCCATCCACTTGCAACAGAAAAGACGTATATTCTCATTTAAAGAGGATCTTGATTGATTTATGCATAATAAAAGATAGCCAAAGACTCAGGCACATTGTATCACAATACCCAAACAACCGGAAACTCCAATGTCGAACTCTGGTTGATCGCACATCTACAACTAATCACATGCAGGGAATGAAAGTAGCATTCTACTTACATATTCGTAACCGTCGGGACTCGAAAATTACTAACAATTCCCGTCCCTTTTACTTTAAAGAATCTTTCGTTGCAAAGTTTTTGGCGGGGTCATGCCGCCACAGTTTTCTACTACGTTCTGTTTCAGTAGGAAGCAAGGCACACTTTAACTTCTCTTCCTCAAAAATTTAACCTTTAGATCATCCGGCAATGACACTCACATACAAAAGATATCTCGAAATTAGTTGTCCAAGCATTTGAAAGAAGCCCATATTGGGAAATTATAGATCCTTCAGCACCACGTCAAGCAAAGTGGCTATGCATTCTTGCAGCCAATCTCCTACTGCCATGTGGCAATCATCCTACTCAAGAATGAAAATCAGGTAGGCATTCTTGCTTCAAGTGAGCTCCTTCGACTGCAACAGGTAATTTCTTCACATAATTTTCTTGCAGCAAGTAACCTGTTCTTTGCTCGACGCCGTGGAAGAGAAATAGCTCATGCATTCAGGCTATGGTGGGTCAACCGGTCGCGCCAAACGGCGCTCCCGGTTGACCTGCCATAACCAGAATGCATTTGCTATTTCCCTTCCACATTACTCTCGGTGCTTTGGAATCTGCCCATCAATCTTTCTCCTTCTACTTCAAGCAAGAGATGGACGAACACTCAAGACGGCCAAAACTCAAGAACTGTGCATTCTCATGGAAACAGGAAGCACTCTCATAGAAGCAGGAAGCATTCTCATAGGAACTTTCATTTCGCTGGAAGCAAGGCAAGGTTTGGAAGCAAGGCCACAGAAAGCCGAAAGAAAGGCAAGGGAAACAGGGCTAAATTATTTGCAATGGAATCCACCCTAAATTATTTTGTGATTGAATCCACCGGAATGGCTTCTGTGATTGAATCCACCCTGAAGCTTGGATTTCTTGTGTTGCACCGTAATTTTTGAGCCCCAAAGGGTTATCTTGGGAAACCTTCATCACCAAAAGGTTTCTGGAAGAGACCTAGTGGCACTGTCGCTCGCACCGCCGCTACTAGGTTTCTCCCAGAAACTTTCTGGTGATGAAGGTTCCCCCTTCCTTAAATCATGTCATGAAACAATACAAAACACATAAGGATATCTTGTAGTTTTGCCCTTTATTATTTTTGGCGCACTAGCTAAAGTTAATGCCAAAAAACCATGTTTTACACACCACAAGTTTATTGCATTTTTTTTAGGAACTTTTTAATTACAACCAAAGAGAAGTGGTCATGCATAATATGCCAACATAACATACATTTTGTTTTTTTTTTTTCTTTCTTTTTTAAGGACGTTAAACTTTATTAAGAGAACAAAACATAGTACAAAGTAGATGCATAAGGAGAGCTAAAAGCTCAAAGATAACACGGCCCACTGAGAGAGACATCCTGCCTAAGCATAAGAAAGAACTTGCAAATATACCTCAAAGATTAAATGTGGCTAAGAAAGAACTTGCAAATATACCTCAAAGCTTAAATGTGGCTTGGCCAAAACACGTGATGAACAAAGGTAAGCCTTAACAATTTTCTCTTGGGCCTCTTGTAAGATACGAGAAGCAAGAATGTCCAAGCCATGAAAGACAGACGACCTTCTTCGTTTTCAAATAGACCAAGCACAATATAAATGTTTGATCCATTATAAATTTGTAACCAATCCCGTAATGCAAATGGATTTCGTTTCATCATCTGTCCATCGTTTGAATATACGTCGTATCTATATCTCTGGAGTTGCACTAAGATAGTTCCTGGTAAAAGTTTCCTTGGAATAAGCTGAGAGATGGGACAAGCAGCAATCATAAGCATAACCTAAGTATGTGCAAAACAATGAGAATCATCGTGATCTTAATTGAATAGTGTAGATAATAATATAACACCTCCAAACCAAAGAGATCATGAACACATCAATACATAACAACCACTTGAAGCATGGACTGGAGAAATTCTCTGCTCTACTCCAAGCAATAAGGCAATTTACTCCAAGCAATAAGGCAATAAATAAATTGGGCCAGAGAATTCTCCGCTGTATTCCCCGCTCATATTCCTGGCAATAAATAATTAGATTGAAGCAGCAGTTTAAGCAACTTCGGTCACATGTCCCCTTTATTTTTGTCGCCTGTATATCTTCAACAGAAATGATTTCAGAACTTCCTGCAATGATAGATGCTAAATTAGTTTTTCTTTTTATTGAGTTCATTATCATATAATCTCCAAGTTTGACAGCACAAAGATGAGACCTGCAACGCTGGATGTTCTTGCTTCTCGATAGAAGACACAAGCTTTGTATAACTTTCTTGCTCATAGTCCTCAAAGATTTTCTGTCAAACAACCGGTAAAGACTTTTTCATAGAGGATATTGCAACTTAAAAGAACATCCTTTCCAACGTAAAAGCAGCAAAGCTAGTTCTATATGCAATGGATAGAAAACAGACCTGAACATTCAGCTGATGGTAGATCTCTTTAACCTTCAAAACATGTGAGGCGTGTTCTTTTCCATAATGTGCCTGTCAACAGCCCAATAGTTAGACATTTCTGTGACCACCAAATAAACAATTAACTCTACCTTGAGAATTTCTTTTTGTTCTTCATTTGCATGTTGTAAAGCTTGAACGATTAGCCACGAGCATTTCGCATCCTCGATGTCAGTTCCAACCTAAAAATGTCAAGAATTAGGCCAATGCACATCAAAACCTCCATGATGAAGCATACACGTAGAAGACTGATCTACCCACCTTTCCAATAAGCTCCGGAGTACCAAAGCAGTCCAGGTAGTCATCCTGTATGTGATTGCAGGAATTAAAACAAGAAGAATTAAGATGTACTAAGTGAAAACATGAGCTCACTTTCAGAAGTGAAGACGAAGTTGCTTCTCATAGGAAGAGCAAAGGGAAACATGAAAATACAGTTCATATCTTATATGCAACTTTCAGATGGTCATGAAATAAAAAACGGCTGCCCTCAATTAACCAAGTAGTTGGTTACTGTAAAGGAAAGGTACCTACTTGAACTTGAAAGTACGTTCCCATATCCACAAGAATAGCTTTTGCGGATTCAAATACTTCTAAACTCATCTCCCCAGCCAAGTGAAGTGCACAAGCAACCTGGCAGTTCAGGAGTCAAACATTAATGTGAAATCTAAACATTAAAAAAGGACGTAAATTTGAAGATATACTTACAGGTAAATAAAACGAGTAATATGCAGTTTTATATTTTACAATCCTGAGATGACTGCAAAATTTAAGCATAAAAAGGAGCTCTTACCATACCATAACTAAGGAGGTATCAATTAGCATAAAAAATCTCAGTTTTACTTACGTTTCTGGTACATATTTATCCAGGTCAACTTCTCCTGCTGGTGTAAGAATTACATCCAATGTCTGCCCAAGTGCTGTTTGGTACTCCACCTATAGCAAGAAATTGCAAGCTAAAGTTAGATAACCACTCCAAAAGGAAAAAGAAAAGAACTTCCATGGAAGTCTGGTTACTTACTTCATTGAAGAGTTCTAATACTTCGTTATAGTATGGCTTGCTGGAAAAGTGTGTTCTTAATATCTGAATAAACTGGTTTCGTAGCATTATACCATCATTTACTGCAATCATACCAACCTGTTTGATAATACATATTGCCATGAGATTGCTGATTTGCCTTTTATGGATCCCTGATTTTAGCCAGTGCAAATTTTATTGGGTTACCTTTGGGACCCTAAACCAACAAGGCTGCCCTCGACGTGTGATTGAGTTGTCCATGATATCATCCAAAACAAGAAAGTAAGCTTGCATCTGCGAAACATCACATCATCAACTCTAAAGTATAAAGAAATTAAAAAGCAACTTAAAATTACCCATTCAATGCACCATCCAAGAATTGATGCAAGCAACACTTCATCCTTGGATATCTCTTTTCCACGTTTTAAAAGCACCAAGCTGTCGACTACAGAAAGACCCCTGTTTAACTTGCCTTTGGATGGTGTCAGTTATGAACATTGATGAGAAACATATACAATATGCCAATCTGGTAATATTGACAATCAAAGACATCCTTAAAATCGGGTTATACCTTTTGGCACATTGTAATCAAGCATCTGCAACCACGTAACCAAGGAAAAAACTTCAAAATTTGTATCAACAGGAAATGCATTGTGTCAATAATAAAAGTAAACCTTTTCCACCCAGGCTCTAGAATCGGCTGTATAAGAAAACAACTCAGAGTCTGACAGTAGCTCTTCTTTAAGCTGTTTATAAACTTCTAGAAACGCTTCCTTTCTTGCAGCAGATGGATCCTTCTTGACTGAGCCATTAACCTGACAAGGGACTGTGACCCCCAAAAAAATAAATCATTATCAAGGAAACAAATCACGCTTCGGTAAATCTAGATCGGGGATCCACTATTTAATGCAGAACACATACCTGCGCAATCGGACAGCACTGGAGCAGCGGCCATGAGTCCGAGCCTTTCTGTTGGTGAAATCCAAATCTGTATTAGTAGAATAGATTTATGGATCCTGTCCTAAGAATTAAAAGCAGAATGGGATAAAAGAAAACACTGATGACAATACAAAGCAGACTAAAAACTGAAACATGAGATCTAAATCCGGCATAATGAAGGAGAAAAAAACAGACCTGGGAAGCAATGCAGACCTGAAGCGGAGCAAATCTACGATCTTCAAATAAACATAACGGAGGAAACAGCCCCCGTTAAAGGGGCCCTTTTCCTGATTTTAACGAATCGCAGGCACCCACGTCAGAATCTTTGAAAAGGGCTTCTTAGCCAATAACCTGGTGTCACGTAATTAAGGCCAATGCATGGCTCGACATAAAAGGTCCAAAAATATTTTCTGATACAGTAATTTTTTTTTTTTTTTATTGAAAGATTATTTCTATTCATCATGAATTGCAAGTACAACTTAACTCTGTGATATCAAACCTTAACCGGCAGTTTTTTTTTATCCATGGGATCCCGACCCTTGATCACGGCCTGGTTATCAGTCGTGATCGATCATTTTTGGCCTGTTTACCATGATAACCTTACCCCCTGCCAGTTTATTGAATCAACGATTGTCCTGAAGCAGATCCTGATGTTGATGCAGATCAAATGCCCTCTGTTAAGTAATGGCTGCCGGTTAAAGGGGTTAAACACCCTTGCTCGGCCGTTACAGCCACAGTAAACTGGCTTGCCCTCCCGGGCTCACCAATTTACTTGCTTTAACGGCCTAGCATGGGTGTTTAACCCCTTCATCCACACAACCTTCTCAAGAATGTGGAGGTAATCACATAGTCAATGTATTACACAACATCACAAGTGGCTAAAAAGGTTTTTCTGCAGCTGTTGGCCTGTCGTTTCATCGGCTATAACACGTATCTGCTTGTTAAGTTTGGATCTGAGAGATATCAGAATCCTAGACGAGTGTATATAATAGGGACAGAATACAAATGTTCTACGCCTCTTCTATATGTTCCAAAGTAGCCAGGACTTGCATAAGTGTATGGAAAATTTCTTTAGTGCGACCATGTTGGATGGTATAGCCCTAACACAATATTAAGAGTTGGAAAAGTAATTCCAAAGACTTGTTTCACGCCTGATACAATAATGTTGGGGTGGAGGCAATTTGCCAATTTCAGACCTATATTATTTCTTGTAATGTAATGTGGTGCATTCAAGGGGCAATTCCTCTTGCCAATGCACGTGGTGATGTATGTTAGGTCACATCATCGCATAATTACTTCCACCCTAACATTACGTAGGGTGAATGTTCCCATGCATGACATTTCTTGGGGTGTGGGCATGGCTCGCCCTAACAGGCTTGTGACATTCCAGGTATTTATATGATAAGTACATGACACGTCACAATGAAATAAAAAATACGCAAGTGCTATTAATTATTCATTAAGGACAATTAACCATGCTAATTTGCCACTTTAATATATTAAAGATTGAATAAATAATTAATTAACTAAGACCTAATTAATTAATTAGTTAATTAATTAGAAATGGAAGGCCACCTAGCCAAATTCGATTGGCTAGGAGGGAGTTACTAAGTATAGCTCTAATCAAATTGGGGGTTCTCCAATTTGCCCCAAATCAATTTGGGGGAAAGGAGCACCTTGGAGGAGTGGTCAGCAGCTTACCTAGCTGAAGAAGATGAGTAACTTACGAACCAACGGATCTAGCGAGGATACGGGTTAGTAGAATTAGCTAACTTGATTCTCTTCATAGGAAATGACCCTTGATTGAGTAGATGGATGATAGTTCTCATATTGTTGACCAATTGAGGTTATGAATGGAATAATGTTAGTTCTTTGTTGTACCTCTTGTGCTTGTGGGTTAAGGAAGGGTAAAGACCTAAAAGAGCCTCTATAATGGTAGTAGATACTCCTAGTTAGATAAATCCCAATAATTGCGACCTGTGCATAGAGCCCACCGGGCTGTAGATGTTATCGTGTGATTGAGCACCATATATTAAGGGACTTAATGGTGAAGTGGAAACGGGATCCAGTTGTGGCTGGCTATCGTTTTGGTATGCTAGGCTTATAGTCGGTCACTATGTGTGGGCCGGATATGAGTCTGACACCCTCTAGGTCGATAATCGATCTGAAAGATGGTTCTTGGACTCGATAGGTGCGGTGATCTCGACCTATGGATTTGGGGGGGTTAAGTCGGGTATGGTTGTGGTTTGCCTGAAAGGGGCCACACTCTCTAGCCACCCATGGAACCATTATGCTCCTAAAGGAGACTTGTCTCTTTCTTGCCTGATCGGACTGGGAAGATGCAACTTGGAGTAGGTCTCATAGGGTGACTCCATGAGATTTACGTCTTTGAAAGGGTACAATCACGTTATAGCATGTCTCAGCCTATCTGCAAAGTATGCACAGGAGGGGCGGATGGAGTGGTCTACCCTAGCCAATGTTCTATGCCAGCCAGTGCCATCGTCTTGACTCTATATGTTGTTATCTTGAGACCCTGACCGTCAGTTGATCCCATTGAGTCTGAGCCAAGGTAGAGCCTCATTTATGTTCATTATGGATTATGTTGTTGTATGTGGGTGTTATATAGATGATGGAGGGGCCACCCCTTGAGGTGGCATCTTGTTGTATGTATTGTGCTTGTGTTAACATGTATGTACGCTTTCGCTGTATAGGATGTCCTAGAGAAGGAAATGGAGGCCAATGACACCTCTGTGTCCTTCACTCGGGTACTTGCCCATCACAAGTGTCCCGGAGTAGACGGAGGGCCCCACCCAGTAGTTGTGTTGCTGGGAAGGGGAATTTCCCGTATCTATGTGATGGGAACATCGTATAGAACCGGGAAGCGTCAGAGTAGTATCAGAGCCATGATCGCGGTAGACCGGATCATAGCAGTGGCCATGGCCACTTAGTTAGACCGAGTAGGTTATAAGTAGGCTAAAATAGGACTTGTACTTCAAGTGGTCATAACTTCTTGTAGGAATCTCGGATCGGGGAGATTTTGGCGCGAGCACGTAGAGCATACATGAATTTGCTAAGATCCCAAGAAGCCTCATCAGCAGATTCCCCATGAGGCAGAAACTGGATGTTGCGCTCCTAAGTAAGTTAGAGTTTAACATCAAAATATGAGGCGTATTTTTCCCAAGAGCGCAACAACAGTGGTGTGCATTTCCGTCGTATTTTAAAAAAAATACACAAATTTAGATTAACTTTAATGTCTTAAAAACTTTCCTCTTTTACTCTTTGATACTTTTCGAGCTCTGTCGTCTGCCAAGGCCGCCGTACATCTGAGCTTAGTCCATCATAACCGCCGTACATCCGAGCTTAGTCTGCCATAGCTGACGTACATACGCGCTTAGTCCGCCATAGCCATCTTGCTTCCACCCTTCCTTTCTGCCATAGCCATCTTGTTACCCAACTTATCGCTCACCCTTGCTTACTCTCTTCATCCATGGCACGAACTTGACAAACCATATCCCCCAAAAATATGACTATTGAGTAGCTCATGGCTGAAATTGTCTTTAAGTTAGCAGAGTCCCCTGAGGTTCTTGAAATCTACTTGAACCAGCTGGTCCGTCATTTTGTATTTGGTCAATCTATCCCTTTTTCTATTTTCCATCTTACTGCCCAGTTCCTTCATAAGCTCAATGCTATTGATGAGTTTTATACCCTTGACTACCGTCAGGATAACGTTAAGACTTTCTGTAAGTTTACACCTCCTCTCTCAGAAGACCTCTCTCCAGTAGAGCTTGTCAGGTAAGAGGCTGCGAGAGTCATAGAGATAGCAGTTGGAGATGACGCGGGCGAGATCGTGGAGGGAGACGCCAAGACCTGGGGTAGATCGTATGTCTACCTGTGAGACGGGGAATGCATCTACGAGGGGGAGAGTTACTATATCTTAGAGTTTTATTTCGTTGAGGCATGGACCAATTCCTGAGGAATACCCGGAGGGTTTTCTCAACCCCATAGAGGTGGATATGCAAGCAAACCCTGCCTGATATATGGTCGAGCATGCCAGGAGAGCTCAAATTCATAGCATCAACCTTGGAGGCTCAACGCATACCGTGGCAAAGTCAGCCAAACCCAAGGCCCGAAAGAAGCTGAAGACTACATCGACCAAATTGAAGAAGTATCATAAGGTGGACCTTCAAGCTATAGGCAGCACCGCGCAGACCAGATCTTCAACTCTAAGGCATAACATTGTGAAGGAAGCTAGGCCTCCTCATGTTCCCAAAAGCACTGCTAGGAAACCCCATCTGTTTAGACCGGGCACAGTGGCCTTACGGGAGATCCAGTATCAGGAGACCACTGAACTTCTAATATGGAAGTTGCCATTTCAAAGGTTGGTGTGCGAGATTGCACAGGAGTTCAAGACCGACCTTCGCTTTCAGGTTCTCTCCATCCTTGCACTTCAAGAAGCCACAGATGCTTATCTAATGGCTTTGTTCGGTGACGCAAACCTCTGCGCCATACATGCTAAGCGCGCCACTATATCATGCCCAAGGATTTGCATCTTCCACATAGGATTGGAGGGGACACAACACCCTTAGTTGTAGTATGTAGTCTAGTTTGAAATCTGACTTGTACTCCATTTTGTATAAATACAAAGATTATGGGGGTTATCTAAACGTATGTTTGTACTCGTAATTTTATTATTACAATATGTTTTCTTTCTTCCACCACCACCACCACCACCACCACCATCATCATCATCATCATCATCATCATCATCATCATCATCATCATCATCATCAATTTTTTGAATATTAATGACGGTGACATGACCTAACTTTTATTATAAAAGCTAGGGTTCCTAAGTAATTGTAATAATGGGTTTTAACGTCCACAGGAAGCCGTAGCTTATGGGACAATTTGCAACACACCCAGATGGGTCCTGCCCCCATCACTGTACATGGCTGAAGTGGGTCTTTCCTCCGCTAACTTTACAATGCATGGTCACTTTCACAACGAAGCGTTGAACCCGTGACCTTAGATATGGCAGTTTAATGTCTTACCAGAGGATGCCTTTTCTCTCAAGCAACTCCAGCACCTACACTCATCCTCATCGCATCAGCAGGCCCCATGAACTACGCCAAGCGCCTTGAGTGGTACCTGGATGGTGAGCATTGGGACCCTCAGGTATCTTTTGACCTTCTCCACCCTAACTTGTTGCGTAGAGTTATCCTCTCTCCAACATGCAAGCAAGACGGGAGTATAATCATGGATAGAATTCTGTACCACTAAAATTGTGTCGTTTTGTCGTCAGTTTGGTGATCCTCCCACGCTCGATGTTCAAAGGGCCTATCTTATTCAAATGATGGGAGGTGATTGGGCAACCTCCCAGATAGTCTATGGATCATCCGTAGGGGGAGAGAACAACCTCTTCTTACGCATGAGGGTGAAACCTTTTTTGAAGTTAGCTTTGCCCTCGCCATTCTCATGGACCGATATATGGTAGGGGAGGAATTGGAAGTGCATAAAGACAAAACAGTTCCATCAGGGGACCAAGAGGAAGATGAGCATGCCAATTATGACGACTAACGAAGGTGGAAGCAGCTAGCTGAGGAGATGCCACCACACAGGAGTCAGGGCCATAGGCTAACCGGCATAGATAAATTACCAACTATCTATGTCAACGGTCAAGAATATTGTATTCTTGAAGACAACTTCTGGATGTACCGGGTTGTGGAGAGCCTTCAATGGAAAACCCGGACCGAAGTCTTATATAAGTTGGCCGAGTATTGCATGGAGAATTTTTTTTATTTCTCAGCTCCAGAACTTCACCAGTGCAACAAGTTATGAGTTGCAAGTCTGAAGACTTTGATCATGTACATACTCTCCTTAACTTGCGGGCTTTCTTATTGGAAGGACCTCCCTCCGAGCTGACAGAAGCAGCCTTTACCGCAATGGGACCTCATGTTCCGAATATCAACGATGTTGATATCTCTACAGAACCAGATGAGGAAGGCACCCCCTTGACGAAGCACACCAAGGTGCAAATAGATGAGGACATGCAAGAGGCTGAGCAGGAGAAGCTGATTGTTAACCTCGACCGAGAAGTTCAAACCTCTACTCACGAGGTGGTTAAGAGGTTAGGTAACCACCTTTCTCATTTCATCCTTTCAGCTTTCAAGCACGGTCAGGTTATCTTTGTTGCTCAGCAATTGGTTGCAGAGGCGGCAGGTTATCCGAAGCGGTGGGCCACGTAAAGATCCAGAGCCAGCAGCTCATTATCATTTTGCCCCATCGCGACCTTGCATTGCCTGCTCTAGGCCAGGATGAGGCAGGGTCGATGAGCATGAAGATGTTAGTAGCAATACCCCTTGCCAAATCGTTCCCACCTGATGTTACCGCCGAGGCTGCCCTTAGCATCAATCCCGGGGTTGCTTTACTGTGACATCGACCGCTTCCCCAGAGCCTCCACGAGCTTCTAGTGATGCTCGACCTAGCTCTCGGAAGAATATTTGAAATTTTGCTTTCTATAAGTACCTTCTTGAATGTAGCCTTCATGGCATATAAATCTTTTTCTATATAATATAATAGTATTTTATATAGTATTATAATTAACTCTCAAATAGGATATAGAGATCAAGTTGTATAACATAATAATATTATAATTAACTCTCAAATGGAATATAGAGATCAAGTTGAGTATAAACGATCTTTGTGTATGTTGTTGAAATTAAAATTAAAACATACCTCATATGCAAACATTATCTATAATAAACTTTTCTTCTCTTTATAGATGGGGACGGTAATGCCGATTGGGCCAATCTTATCAACCCTTACCGTCTCACCCCAGAGCAAGAGCTTTTGGTTATGAAACGGCCAACGGCCGAATTGCAAGCCTATGTGTTACAAGGGAAAGGGCCACCAATTATCCAGGAGTATGGGCAGGAGCCACCTCAGGCTAGGAATCGCCCCATGGGACCTACACCTCCACCTGATGCCGGTAATGGTCAACAGGGTCACGCTAAGCGACCACGCACACCCCTGAGTTCTAGTTCTGGTTCAGAGTCCTCTGATTCCTCTAACTCTAAGACGGAGTCAGCTAAGTCCAGCAAGAAAGATTATCAGGAAGCCCCGTAAATTCAGCAACGACCAGTATATGGAAGAATCAGAAGCTTGCACAGTTTTCCAGAAAGACTCGTTTGGGAGTTTATATGGCATGACTGACCATGAGATTTTAAGGGTCGCCACTACTAATCTTACAGGTTCTGCCCGGATTTGGTGGAAGGGTTATGCGAGAGCCAATGGGTTGACCCGGAACAAGTGTCGTTTCAAGAAGTTTTCCAAGGCCTTCAAAGGCCATTATGTTCCGCGAGCCCATAAATGTCAACAGATACATATTTTTCACGGGCTTGAGCAGAAGGGCATGTCTGCACAGGCCTATACTAATGAGTTTATGCCCCTCAAATTGTACGTTCCTGGTATTACTGAAAGGCGCGTTGTTGAGGGGTATATTGAAGGCTCAGCAAGGTATTTGAAGAATGTGGTTCAAGCTATAGACCCAAAGACAGTGGCAGGGCAGGGGCGAAAGCCCTTAGTTTGGAGGAGAAGCCCCCAAAACCTGCACATATCAGGGGGGTAACAATTTTGGAGGAGGGAAGCCATATGTCCCCTTTAGGCCCCAGTCTCGGGCCCACGCTGCAGCCTTCTTATCAGCGTCCAGAAAAGTGGGTGACCTTCAATGTGCCGGAAAAGCAAGGTAATACCTCGAGTACAGTGCAGCAGCTATTGCAATCTATTCCACGAGAGACAAGAGAGCAGTTGAGGAAGGATAGTACATGCTATCATTGTTTTTGCCCAGGCCATCGTATGCAGGATTGTCCTTATGTTACTCAGGTGGCAGAGGCAGTCTTAGCGGAAGTGGACTGGGATGCACTGCCGGACTGACTCCTAAATCCGACAAGGAACCGCAGGACTATACTGAAGGTGAGTCATATATCTTTGCAGCTATTGAGACTGGGAATGCTGACAGCCAACCCACATTTATATCCACTGTGGGGACCATAGATTCCAAACCTTTTGTCATTCTCATGGATATGGCTAGTACTCATTCTCTTGCACATTAAACCTTTAAAGTCCTGTTGTCTTAGCCAGTGGTGCCATTAGACATGCCAAGGTCATCATCTTAATTTGGACATTCGGTTGCCAGGAGCGTCAGCTGCTATTGGGGCATAGATTATGAACATCGGCAAATATGACCTAATTGTTGGTATGTAATTCTTATCAGCAGCCAAAGCCAACATTGATTGTGAAAAAACATGAAGTGACCTTTACTGCACTAGATGAAACCCGAGTTACAATTACATGTAATCAAACTAATTCCATTATGGACTGCATTTCTTTGAAACAGTTGGATAAGGCAATAAAAAAGAATAAGGTCACGCTCATCATCAAAGTTACCTCCATTATACCTCAGACTAATCAAGATGAAATCGTTGCTAGACTGCCACCAGCCATTGGTAACCTTCTTCCAGAATTCCATGATGTTTTTCCTGATGAAATCAACCAATTGCCGCCTTTCAGGGGGATGGAATGTGAGATTGCCCTTGCACCTGACACTAAGCCTACCAGCAAGGCTCCATATAGATTGAGCACCCCAGAGTTGGCCGAGCTTAAAACGCAGTTGTGGGACCTGCTTAACTTAGGATTTATCAAACCGAGTATCTTTCCTTTTGGGGCACCCATCTTATTTGTCAAGAAGAAGGATGGTACCCTTAGGACGTGCATTAACGACTGTCAATTAAGCAAATACAACATTAATAATAGGTATGCTCTATCTGGGCCAGAAGATCTTATGGATCAAGTCCAAGGTACTAAGTACTTCTCAAAAATTGACCTACATTCTGGATATCATCGGATCAAAATCAAGGAGGAAGGTATCCATAAGTCTGCTTTTAGAACACGCTATGGGCATTACGAATTCATAAAAGATTGATAAATGATATCTTCCATGAATTCCTTGACGAATTTGTAATCATCTTCTTTGATGACATCCTCATTTATAGCAAAATCTTACAGGAGCATGAGTGCCATCTTCGAATGGCCTTACAGAAACTTAGGCGACATCAACTTTTTGCCAAGTTCTCCGAGTGTAAGTTTGCAACCATAGAGGTTGAATACCTAAGCCACATTGTTTCCACAGATGGTATTTCCACGGATCTGGCCAAGATAGAAGCTGTTAGGAATGGCCTGCACCTACAAATGTTTCAGAAGTCCGAAGTTTCCTGGGATGGGCGGGTTATTACAAAACACTTGTAAAGGACTTTGCAAAAATTGCAGCACCTTTGACGGGCCTCACCAAACATCAGACAGTGAAGGATTTGGTTAGTCATTGGAAAGAGAAGGTATAATCATTCTTTAAATTGAAGGAGGTCTTAACCACTGCACCAGTTCTTACATTACCGGATCTTCAGAAGGATAAATGGATGGCCACAGCTGCTAGTAATATTGCCACATGTGGTGTCTTAATGCAAGAAGAAAGAGTTATAGAATATGACTCAAAGAAAATGAATGAGGCAGAAAGGAATTATGCTACGCATGCCCAGGAAGTTCTTGCGGTCAGGCACGCCTTGCGGATTTGGCACCATTATTTACTTGGGCGTCATTTTCAACTGGATACGGATCATTAGAGTCTCCAGTATATCTTCACCCAACTGCACCTCAACCTTAGGCAAAGAAGGTGGATCGAATTCCTTGAGGAGTATGACTTTTAGTTAGTCTACAAGCCTGTCAAACATAACGTTGTTGCAGATGCCCTTTCACGGCATCCTTTGACTACCAAGAGACATCATAATGCCATTTCCACTCTCACCAATGTGTTTGGTAAGTCCATTGAGAAAACCATTTCCACAGATCCTGAGTTCAAAGAAGTGTGGCATAGTTTATCTAAAGAGGCAAGAACAGATAAGGAACGTAAAACCTATAAGCATTATAAGAAGGAAGACACACTCTTGTACTACAAGAACAAGTTATGTATTATAGAATCACAGGGAGTTAGGAAGCTTATTCTCCATGACACACATAATAGTCCTATTGCAGGACATTCTAGTTTCATGAAAACGTATTTTAAAATACAAAGCTATTACTTCTGGCCCGACATGAAGAAGCATATTGCCAGGTATATTAAACAGTGTCATCTTTGCCAGCAGACAAAGGCCAAGCAATTACATGTTCCAGGTCTGCTAGAACCGTTGGATGTTCCAAATGCCAAGTGGGAAGTCATTACTATGGATTTCATTGTGGGACTGCCACGAACAGTGAGAGGTCATAATGCACTTATGTTGGTGGTTGATAAGCTTTCTAAAATGGCACATTTCTTGCCATGCAGAACCACTGAGACTGCCCGTGATACGGTACTATTGTCCGCAAATGAGATTTTTCGCCTTCATGGCATGCCATGGGTCATTATTTCACATCGTGACCCCAACTCTGTAAGTGCCTTTTGAACGGACTTTTTTTAGCACTATCTAGACAAAGCTTACAATGAGTACATCTTATCATTTGCAAATAGATGGGCAGACAAAATGTACGAACCGCATAATTGAGGATATGCTACAAAATTATGTCTGGAACAAACAGTCAAAATGGGTAGATTATATCCACTTGGTGGAGTTTGCATACAATAGTATAAAGTATGAATCTTCTCGCATGTCTCCTTTCACGATCAATTATGGGTACCAATGCCTTACTCTAGATACTTGGTATGACCCGGTTTCTAAGGTGGAGGTATCCCAGCAATTGTTAACAAACATTCAGACCCTTGTAGAGGAGGTTCGTGGTACTTATTGGTAGCTCGAAGTAGAGAAAAGAGCCTTGCAGATAAGCATCGAACCCCAAGGGAGTTTCAAGTTGGGGATTATGTGTGGTTGAAGATTAAAGTCAAGCAAGCAAAGATAAAATTGGCAATTGCAAAAAGCTAGCTCCTAGATGGACGGGACCCTTTGAGATTATGGAGCGAGTAGACTCTCAGGCCTATAAACTCAACCTCCCCGCTTATCTTAAAGTCCATAAGGTCTTTCATATTAGTCTGCTAAAATGACACACACCTGATCCGGATGAGATATTAGAGTCACCAACATTATTGGAGATCACAGAAGAACAACTTGAGATTGCGCCTGAAGCTCTTCTGGATCGTGCCTACAAGCAGACTCGGAGTACCCAAATATTGCAATATTTGGCCAAGTGGACATGCTTACCAGCAGACGATACCACATGGATTCTCGAAATGGATCTTAATAAGAACTACCCGAACTTTATGAAGCAATGCCAAGGACATACCATCAATAATCAGTTGTTTTCGACTCCAACTGGAATCATGAGTTAACTGGGAAGCTCCATCCCGTGCTCTTGTAGTTCGAGAATGTATATTTTGATACACCAAGGAAACCAGACGTAAGCT
>JAANSK020272825.1:0-11516 GCA_011763485.2 Isoetes engelmannii
TTTATACACATTGGACATCAAAACCTTTGATTTAATGGCGTATTTGTAACTGACAGTTAACTAAAACTTACTAAAAAGTCGCACTTATTGACGGCCAAGATTGCCCAAAATCGACATCCAACGATCCGAGCCAACCGGTGGACGCCCTGTACGAATATGTTGGAATGAACGTGACGTACGGCTGTGGACTTTTGTGCATCACCTGGGAGTTGGTGACATGGGAGTCAGGTGGAGGGTGGAGATGTACTCTTCGTTTCTTGATGGATGCTAAGCAGAGGGGACCTTTGTCTCTCCTCCTCTCTTCAGCATCGACCAGTGCATGAGGTCTTGGATTTGGTGAGTCGTCTTGGTTTCAACGGTGAAGAATCATCTAAATGGCCAAGAAAGTCTTGATCTTATTCAAGTAAGCCTTATTCTATCCTTTGTACCTTGTCGTATTGTGCAATCAAAAGCAGGTCCTTCTTCAAGTTAGGGTTTTTTAGTTATAGGCAAATCTGGTCTTCATTTAACCAGAATATTTACTTATCAACTGAGGCAAGCATTCAGGCTGTTGGACCAATGTAGGTGAGCAAAACCCAGCCTTATAAGGTTGTGTTTGAGAGTTGCAACTGCATTCTTACTTGATATAGTATTTTTTAGAAGTGAACTTTTTTCTGCACATAAATGTAATTCCCTTCCATTTAAAACAATTTAATGCTTCCTCATTAAACCCATTCTTGACATATCTTGATAGTAATGTGTTTCATAAAATAACGTTGTGACTGGCAGCTCGTCAAAGATAGCCTGAGCCTTCACGAAATAATTCTAATCGATTTTACTGTGGCATGGACTGATTCGCTTCATGATATAATCTGATCTAATATGAGATGCTCCAGTGGAACAATTTTTTCGTGTCATACATTATCTATCTATTCATGGAGCATCTAGTCATAGCTAACTTGAACAACAAGCATCTTCCTAAACTTGAAGGTATATTACCTTTTTTATGCCTTTCAGACACATTTCTAGTCTATTTTAGAACGTATATATATAAAAAATAGGCCCAACATATATGATATTGGGCGTCTACTAGCATCATCTTGTGATAAATATAGTAATAGAAGTATCATCGGCACAAGTTCAAGAGCATGGAACAACCACATGAATATCATTTAGTGCCCTTGAGAAATTCAAAACATTTAGTTTTTTTCAAGATGAGATGTATTTGTTTCTTGGCCAGCCAATCAAACTCTGATTTATTACAATTGTGGCAGCAAAATGCAAGCATTAGGGGAACTTCCAACATTTATGATGAGTGTGCATGAGTAGTCCCAAAGATCATAGCAACAGAGGTATGGGATGAGAATATGATAAATTTCGAATTCTAACAAAATGATATTGTGTTTGTCATCTCCCCTCATGAACTCGTGGGTACGACTCTTAATTTCATGGCTTCAACGTTTGTCTGAAATGATTATTGTAATTTTAGTGCTTGAATATTGTCATGCCAACCACGTTAATGGGCCATGCTGTGGGGCTTGTTGGGGCTACGTATTATAACAAAGTGCGAGAGTAAATTGTGGATTGGTTAAGGATGATTTTCAGCATCTGCGTTGACAACATGGCTGTGGCGATTAGTAATTAAACCAGCAAAATCTAAATAGTTCAGACAACTGTGGCATTAGATCTTAAATAAGTTCTTATATTAAACATGAATCATGATTAGGTAAGAGGAAGGAGTATAATGACTGCTACATGTAAATAGAATTGATGATGAGTATTATAATTTCCTTTCATGTATACACGCAAGATGGGTTCATGACATTTTACTGTGATAGAAAACCTTCACTATTGGGAAACATGACGTATGTCTTGGAGTTCATTATAGTGTTGTCAGCCAAACCGCTGAGACATATCATCTGGATGTTATCTTTGCTTTTCTCGTGGGAATATGGTTTTATGTCATCATTTTCAGCTTGAATGAAGCCTAGAAAATGACAGAGCTACACACAGGTAAAGGGCTTACTCAAAATGTGGCTGAGAATGTATCACTTTGTTAAAAGCTAGATTGTAGGGTTCTTCTCGTACCGCAAACATAATGTATTATAGAAGTGTGATTGGGAGGGACACCAGCATTCCAAACACATTGATCATTTTGATAGGAACTAAAAACTTATCCAGTTCATTTATAATGCTTTGCATTAGAGGATCATTCCAGTGCCAATATTGGCTCTCTCATTCTAACCATAGCGCGTTGTGATTCTCTCGAACGAATCACAGTGATTATCTCGAGAGAATAACGTGATTAGCTCGAGAGAATCACAGGGAAATGACGTGGTAGGGTGGGGGCGCTTTAATGAGTTGATGTTTTCACATGCTTTATTGCACATTAAATATGCTTGTGTGGTGTGTGATTAGCTCGAGCAACTTTCGTACAACTTTCGTACAATTTCCATACAATTTCCATATAATTTTCATACAAGTATATCATATGAAACATTTAAAGGGTATATGTCACATTAAAAAAATGGAACCATTCAATTAAACCCTCAGACCCCCCAGTTGTTTATGCTGATAATCGCGCAGGGCGTCCAATGATTGGCTCGGACCATTAGATGTCGATTTCGGGCGATCTCGGCCATCAGTAAGGGCGACTCATTTTTAGTAAGTTTTACTTAACTGTCAGTTCCAAATATGACATAGAACCAAAGGTTGTGATGCGCATTGTATACAAATACATGCGTATGTGTTTGAGGCTCCTCGCCAACCGCTGGACGCCCTGCGCGAATCTCAGCATAAACAACTGGGGGGGGGGGAGGGGTCTGGGGGGGTTAATTCAATGGCTCCATTTTTTAATGTGCCATACGCCCTTTCAATGGTTTCATATGATATCATTGTACAAAAATTGTATGGAAATATGAAGCTCCTGGTGGCTTACTAAGTTCGTTCTGTCTACTAGAATTAAAATCCTTAATAAAATTCAAAAGTTACTTAGAAACTATTCCCAACCTTGGACTCAAAGGTACTGGGTCTTCTGAGGCTTTAGAAGCCACAGATTTAGATTTCCCCTCTTCCAACACAAAAGTAACCACTTGCATCACACCAAGAAGGTAAATTATCTTTTGAACTTGTTTCATGATATTTCACCATTGTATTCAGAGAAAAAATGAGATAAACAATTAATTGTCTCCTCCTTGTTCATGTACTTTTGGTACATCCAGCAACCTTTCAGGTAATCCCACAACTCAGCTAACTCCATCTCTACCTTTCTTAATGGATAACTAAGAGCCATTCTCTATAATCAGGAAACACACAAGTTAGACTTTTGTCTAAGTGAGTACATATGCCTTGTTCGTAAGTGCAAAAAAAAACTAATTCATTTCATGCAAAGTCAAATGAAGCAATAATCGTTAGTTCATAATCAACATCTGCGGGATGATTAGTCCACGCTTCACACGCAGTGCCCATACAAAGCGAGGGAGCCTCCCGGTTAGTCTTTTGAGGCTCCACTCAAAGGCGGAATCAATGACGCGATTCACACTTTCATCCTGGGGCGTCAGCCAGGAATGCTTCAAATGATGTAAAATATTAAGAAAGACATGCGTCAATATGCTTTTATATGCAACAGGTATTCATTCCTCAATGAAACAGACAATATTCCATCCTTCAAACGTAAGATATAATTCCATTCAAAAAAAGAACGCACAAGTAAGGTAAAAACGTCCATGATTATGGGCCTTGTTGACTCTCTCCCCCTCCCCCCCCCTCCCCCTTTGCCTGGCTATTTTTCCGTGGAAGGTCCTCCCAGGTAATGCATGTACGAAGCTGCTGGGTATTCCCTTTGGAGGGGACGTCTCTATAGGGCGAGTATGAGATGACATTTTGCAGGGGCTACAGAAGCACCTTAACTGGTGAAAGGGCAGTAAGCTGTCTATGGCAGGGAGGGTCACAGTGGCCAATGTAGCACACATGTGTACAGGACTTCCATCATGTTGGCTCTTGAAGGGAAGATCCAGGGGTTGGATAGGATGGTCCGAAATTTTGTGTGGGGCGGGGATGATGAGGGGGCAGTGGTCAAGGTAGCGTGGTGGAAGTGTCTTCGCCCCCGAGAGGACGGAGGCCTGGCCATCTTGGATCTGGCGTTGCACAATAAGGTGTTGGTCTCCAAGTTCGTGTGGAGTGTTCTGCAGGGTGGAGCATCCTCACCTGGGGCGGCGTTGTTGTTGCAGTCTCTTCGCCAGTGTGTGGTGTTCGGGAAGCCTTCTGTGCATGTGGAGTTGCCATGGGCTTTGTTATATGGGCTTAGGCCTTTCCTGCACGCATCCCCCTTTCTCACCGGGGTGTTGCGGGTCTGGGACCATGTGCGAGTGTTGTTCCAGTTCGTCCATGCCTCAGTGTATCATCACTCTTCGCCCTTCTTTTGGGTTCCTATGCCTCCAGCACACTTGCCCCTGGCCGCCACTGTGCACGCTCGGATGCAGGCCCGTTGGAGACGGGCTGGGGTGCTCACTTGGGGTGGCCAGGTTGCATCATGGGAGTTCTTTCGAGCCCGGTTTCGCTTGAACGCCAGTGACCGGACTATGTGGGAGCAGGTGGCCTGTCACATTCCGATGCACATGCCAGTACTGCTGCAGGATGACGTGGTGGTGCAGGTTTGGAGAGTTCACCCTGATGTGGACGCTTCATGCTTTGTGCGGTCTTCCTACCGCACGTTGGTCATCCATGACACTTTGCCGCCTTCTGGCAAGTGGTCTTTGCAGCTTCCGGGCTCCCGCTGGCGCTCCGTCTGGGTTTGGACGTGGAGTACTCTTCCCCCGCCGAAGGTGAGGATGCTCCTGTGGCAGGTGGTGCATCGTTGTATCAGGGTGAATGCCCTGGTGAGCAGGTTTTGGCCGGGGATGAGTCCTCTGTACCCATGTTGTGGTCTCCACCGTGAGACAGTGGAGCATTGCCTAGTCCTTTGCCCTCACGTGCAGGTCGCTTGGGACTGGGTCCGGGCTCGGTTCCAGGTTCGTTTGACTAGCCAGCAGTTGCTGCTGCATTCGTATCCAGGTACTTGGCCTCTGCTGCGGAAGCAAGCCTTGCATTTATGTGTCGCCTGGCTCGTATGGCTGATCTGGAGACGGCGACGGCTGTGGATTTTTCAGGGGGTCCAGCAGCCTTCAACCTCCTTGATTCCCCGCCTGAGGTACAGATTGTTTCAGAGCTTTCTGGTGTTTCTGGGGTTGGCAGAGCGGAAGTTCGCCATCTGGCAAGACTTCCTGGGGATTGTAGATGATGACAGACATTTTGTTCAATAGTTATTGAGGGGATGATGGAGTGGTGGGGTATCGCTGCCTCTTTGGGGCAATTCCTCTTCCTCCTCACTCATTTTGTACCATTGCTATTCTTTTAATTTAATGAGAAAGAGTTCTTCAAAAAAAAAAAAAAAAAAAAAATCCATGATTATTCACACAAATCCTAATTGAAAGGAATGAAGCACGTAGGAATAACAATAATAAAGTAAACTAGGGTCTAACTTGAACACTTTTTGGTTATATAAAAAGGAAACACAATTAAAAAAAAATTGAAAGGAAAAGCACGTAGGAATAACAATAACAAAGTAAACTAGGGTTAAACTTGAACACTTTTTGGTTATATAAAAAGGAAACACAATAAAAAAAAACTTGCAGCAGAATTGGGATGTGAACTCGGGTCTGTAGTACAAGAGGCTAAGGCACAACCAACAAGCCAAGATGTAATGATTGAAAGAAATATAAACAACAGGTTTATTTGAAACGTAACGGCGACAGGGCAGAACACAGAATGCAAACAAAACTAAACAACAGAGCCTGGACTTGAACCTAGGTCTGCAGCACAACGAACTAAGAAATTTCCACTACGCCAACATTCATACTTAGATTTAAGGTATCGGATCTTGTATATAAACTGTAACTGAACTGGTTAAGATAGAACAAAGAAAAGGAAAACACAACTAAAAGAAGGACAACTATGAATTTGAACCTAGGTCTGCGGTATGACAGACTACGACTATAACAACAGATCAACATGGCATAATAGAATAAAAAGAACCGATTTTCCTATAACAGCATAGTGCGAACACAACAGAATTGTAAAAAGAAACGACCTGGGCAAAGGAAAGAAAGCAGAGCGCAGACAAAAAAAGGTAAACTGCAAACTCGAACTTGAGACTTGGCCATGCAAAACTAGAGTTCCCACCACTAAGATAGCATGCGATTTAAAAGCATTAAGAAATCTGAACTTATTTATCACGACTAAGAAAACAAAACAGTTCAAGCAAAGTGATTGAATGACCACAATTGCTAACTTTATGGGATGCAAGCATGACGAACCTGCCTCTAGGACTTGCCAAAACAAGAAGAACAACCAAAGAAATCATATAACATCCAAAATCAAGCATAAAACATGCTTCATCATAGCATTCAAGCAGCATAAAAAGGCTCTTCATGTACTCACAAATTCCAAGTTCTTCAAAAATGAATTTGCCTCTAGCTCCCTCTCCTTTAGCTCCCTATTTTGATCTAATTTCTCTCTCCCCTTTATATAGTTTTGGACTTTAACTTGCATGCATGGAATGGTTGCATGTAATTCTAGTTTGCATGCATGCACTGTTTGCATGTAACTCAAGCTTGCATGCTTTCTCTTTTTTTACTTCTACTTTTTCATGTAATTCTCACTTTTTGACTTCTTAATTAGACTTATTTCTACTAAAACTCTAATTTTTAATATATCTTATATATAGTTTTCTTATACCATTGTATTAAATTATCATAGCACAAAACCCAACCCCTCAAGTAGCTAGGTTTATTACATTCTACTCACCTTTAAAAAAATCCATGTCCTCATGGTTCAAACTCCGGATACATACGATGGAATTCTTGAGCGTCGACCCAAGTTGCATCCTCTAGTGGACATCCTTGCCATTGTACAAGATAACGTTTGATTTCTCGATTCCTCAACATTCGAAGCTCTTGCCTTAATATTTGCGATAGCTTAATGGAAAGTTATTGCTCTACAGCTTCTAAATCATCTGGATGTTAAAAGAGTTCTTTGTTTGTTCTTCTTGTTTTGGGCAAGTATTAGAGGCAAGTTCGTCATGCTTGCATCCCATATTGTTAGCATAGTGTTCATTTAATCGCTTTGCTTGAACTGTTTTGTTGTCGCAGTCGCTGATAAATAACTTCAGATTTCTTTGTTCTTCTAAACTACATGCTCACATAGTGGTGGGAACTCTGTTCTTGCATGGCCAAGTTCCAGGTTCGAGTCTGCAATATGCCTTTTTCTGTCTGCGCTCTGCTTCCTTTCTTTTGCCCATGTCGTTTTTTTTTACAATTCTGTTCTGTTCGCACTCTGCTGATATGAGAAAATCGGTCTTTTTTATTCTATTATGCCATGTTGATTTGTTGCTACAGTTGTAGTCTGTCATATTGCAGATCCAAGTTCAAATCCGCAGTTGTCCTTCTTTTAGTTGAGTTTTCCTTTCCTCTATTCTATCGTACCCAGTTCAGTTACAGTTTATTAATAAGATCCGATACTTTTAAATAAAGCATGAATGCTGGCGTAGTGAAAACTGTTTAATTTGTTGTGCCACAGATCTAGCTTCAAGTCCAGGCTCTGTTCTATAGTTTTTGCTTGCATTCTGTGTTCTGCCATGTCGCAGTTACAGTTCAGATAAATCTGTTGTTTATATTTTTCAATTATTATATCTTGGCTTGTTGGTTGTGCCTTAGACTTTTGTACTGTAGACCCGAGTTCAAATTCCCATTCCGCTGCAAGCCTTTCTTTTATTGTGTTTCCTTTTTATATAACCAAAAGTGTTCAAGTTAGACCATACTTTACTTTGTTATTGTTATTCTTGCGTGCTTCATTCATTTCCGTTAGGATTTGTTTGAATAATCATGGATGTTTTTACCTTACTTGTGCATTTCTTTGAATGGAATTGTATCGTACGTTTGAGGACTTGTTGCATATAAAGCATATTGATGCATGGCTTGATTAATAATTTACATCATTTGAAGCACTCCTGGCCGACGCCCCAGGATAAAAGTGTGGATCGCGTCATTGATTCCGCCTTTGAGTGGAGCCTCAAAGGACTAACTGGGAGGCTCCCGCGCTTTGTATGGGCACTGCGTGTGAAGTGTGGACTGATAATCCCGCAGATGTTGATGATGAACTAACGATTATTGCTTCATTTGACTTTGCATGAAATGAATTAGGTTTTTATGCACTTAGCAACAAGGCATATGTACTCACTTCGACGAAAGTCTAACTTGTATGTTTCTTGATTGTAGAAAATGGCTCTTAGTTATCCATTAGGAAAGGTAGAGGTGGAGTTAGCTGAATCATGGGATTACCTGGAAGGTTGCTGGATGTACCAAACGTATATGAACAAGGAAGAGACAATTAATTGTTTATCTCATTTTTTTTTTGAATACAATGGTGAAAACTCATGAAACAAGTTCAAAAGATAATTTACCTTCTTGGTGTGATGCAAGCGGTTACTTTTGTGTGGAAGAGGGAAAGTCTAAATATGTGGCTTCTAAGGCCTCAGAACACCCAGTATCTTTAAGTCCAAGGTTGGGAACAGTTTATTAAGTAGATTTTTTGAATTTTATTTAGGATTTTAATTTTATTGAAAGTTGTACGGAAGTTGTACGAAATTTTTTGCGGCGGCCCCTTCAAGACCAAATGTCAAACATTACGGTATGGAAACATTGTACTACACGTGGGAGTGTAACTATAAGACAACACTCAATGTGCACAATAAAAAGCTGTATTCACGCATTGGCTCCATAGGAGCATTATTATAATATGTAAATAATTATTCTGAATGAGCCTGGGGTACTTTGTCTCTAAGCATGTCACTCCACTTTAGTCAACATGGAGGATGTACTAACAATAGATCACCTACATTCGGTACTTGATCAATATCATTGGCGGATAGAAGCCAAGCTTCAACATAAGCGTCAATAATCACCTTTGGATTTGGTAAAGGATAAACATATCAAATAAACTCGAAGAGATAATCTGAGATAAGAACATAGACGATGGATACGACAAGCTCGGAGTAGACGTTCTCGCTTATCTGTTTCATGAACCATTGCATACAACACATGAGCTTTGGTAACCTAACCCCTCATGCATTCTTGTTAACATGAATAAAAACACCTTTTATTTATGTCCTCCCCAGCTTGAAAGTACTAGCAATTAGCTAACAAAAAGTACTAGGTAATTGATGGGCAGGGGGGTTGTATGCCATGTAAAACCACTCGGTGGCAACTCGTGGCAAGCGTAATGCATAGTTGACGTTGAATAGAGTAGCTTACAACTAACATTATACATAAAAACATATTCCATATTATAATTTACATGTAATTATGGAGTAATTGCACCCAAACATGCATTACGACATTAAGAAATCCTAGAATCTTCATCTTATATGCCCCCTAATGGTCCAGTAATGTTCCGATTACATCTTGAACCATTATTATTTTTCTAAGAATTTCTTCCAACTTTCTCTTTTTGTATTTTAAGCGTATGTAACACCAGAAATTCTGACTTTCTTTTCATATCAATTTGCATCCAATGATACTGAGTGACACAAAGGAGGTGAGCAACTTTCCCCAACCTCATCCAGTTGAGCTTAATAATGGCCTGCCGAGTTTCCACCTCATGAGACTGAATGAGATGAGCAATTTTCCCCGTCATCTAATCCAGTTGAGCTTAATAATGGTCTGTAGACACGTCATAGAAAATAGGCAACAAGTATTTATAAGCAAGGGGGATGCCGCAGTTACACAAAAAAAATGAAAAAACTTAACTATACACAGCTTAGATTTCTCAACCTAAAGATGCCTTGCTATTTCATAGCCTCTAAATTGGATAATCATAAACGGATAGCAGTATCAGGCCTCGCAGAATTTTCCCTCCATAGCTTGAATGTACATCAGGTAAGATATTCTATAGATGCAAGAACGATATAACAGTCACAAAAATTGACCTGGAAGACATGAAATAATGCACATGGAAAGAACACCTTGAGCACTTCAACTGCCAAATTTATTCTCTTTTCACTCCAAAGCTTCAGCATCAATACGGTAAGATGAATTGTTTCAAGTTTTATGATAATGGATTTTTCTACACCATAATCTGCATCAGAACAAAAAAGGAACATTCAATAATGACAGTGTTCCTTTAACACAAAGCATAGTAAAATAACTACCAACAAGCTATGTCATAAGGAATGCTCCTACCCTAGCAAATCCAAATGACACTTCATATGAGTTAGCTTATGAAAGGAAACCAAATGTTGATAATCTTGGATTTTTGGCTGCTTGGCATATTCAGCCATATCACAAGAAAAACTCAAGAAGTATGGTAAATTGCATCTGAGGGCAATCAAATGCATCTCTATAAGGTACCCTATAAGTCAAGAAGGATGTAAATTGTACGATCCCAAAACCAAGAAAGTGTACGGCTCACAAAGTGTAGACATTGTGGAAAGTGCATCATACTATGATGAGGGGCCATCTCTAAGAGAGGAATTTTATATACAAATAATCCAGCATTTATGTGAGCAAAGCACCATGTCTGCTTCAGCTGGTCCACCAGCCACTTCTTGAGCATGTTGACCCACATCAAGATTCAGGCTCTTGCAGCTTGGATATAATACATACTATATAGCTCATTTGCCAACAGATTAACTGGCAGAGCACAATACTTTTGAAAATAATCAAAGCATTGTTATTTCATCTTTATTGAACGAGTTCTACCATTTCACTAGTGCTGCTGGAATTCTTATTCCTAACATGGAGCCTAATGCTAGCAGAAGACAAGGGTATTTACTCTTTAATCTGGAGTGCTAGATAGTCAGTAGGAAACGACATTAAGAAAGCTAGCACAACTTTGAATCAGTACTAAGTTTTCAATGAACTCACCAACTGCAGGACACGCTTCTTGTATAATCACCTTTACATTACATTGACCATGTGCAGATCCACAACTAAAAAATAGGCGAGAAAACAAACAATCAATCCTCTTACTCCTGAAGTTAACCTTGCATATGCAGAATAGCTTGCGGACCTAGGATAGAATAGCTAAGACCCGACGGGTGGTTCCAGATTGCAATGCAACTGGAGAAGACGAATTGATGATATGGATTGCAAATACATGGCTATGGCTTTGTCTGCTCAGAAAAAAAAATACGCCTCTAGGGAGGAAGCCATAGCCGATCTAAAAAAGTCTTGCCTCCCCAAATTGTTGGTTCACCAATCCGATGGCTTGGTCGAATGGAGGTGTACAGAGACCACCATGGATTACGGTTGCCTTGCAAGGGCTGCCCCTTCCACTCCTTTCCGGGGCTACCATGGATTCGCAAGCTATTCTGCATCCAACTTATTCCATCAAAATGCAAACTTCAGAGCGTGCACTATATATATATATTGTCTTTTTAGACTATATATGGCGTTTGCTAGTGGAGGGGCATTTTGGACCATTGGAATCCAAAATATTCCCTA